>CM032628.1:36289036-36592209 GCA_019097785.1 Fraxinus excelsior | reverse complement strand
AAAAATTGTTGAGCGTCATTAGCTTGTTCGGTGCCTTGAAATGCCCTCCAAGCATTATCGAGCATCTAAATATAGTACGATACTATCAACTTTCAAAAATGGCTAAACCTCTAGACAAGTGAGGCGCTTGCCTAAATCCATGTCCGGGTAAAACCTCAAAATTTTAAAAGTTTCATTCAAAATAGCTTCTCCAACTGTAACAATTAAAAATTTCTTTTCAAAACTTAAATTTACCTTTTAAAAGAACAACCTAGAATGGTAAGAAGACTTGAGGAAATTCTTTGTATTTTAGATTATTCTGAGTAGGGGATGCGAGTGGAACAACTGTAATAGTTATTAGAATGTTCCGATTGTAAAGAGTTCTAGAGGGGTAATCTAAGCCATTGATCAGGAAAAAGACCCACCATCCACTCTGAGGAGGTGTGAGTATAAATTAGCGATATGCATGCTTATTTGTTTATCAACCCATACATTTATTTGGCAAGGCTATGAAAAGTTTACAACATTGATCCTGTATGGGTTGAAGTTTAAAAATATCACCAATGAATCAAACCTAAATGGGTTGATTGTATACAGATCTATCGAGCAATTTACTTGAGTTACATCTAATACTCGTGAATTCCTATGTAGCAATATCAGTAAGTATAGGATACTATCGCCAATGATATAGTCGTTAATAATCACAAATTGACGTGTGTTGATAATGATCGATAGTATTCTTTCGATAATACCCAACTTTAGATATTGACATCAATTATTTATTTGGATTAATAAATTAATAATTAATATTATTAATTACATATAAAGATTATATGTTATGTTTTATTCCACTGTCCAAATTGAGAGAAAGTATGGAGCACATTTCTCCAATTAGTTAGTGCTAATAACTATGTCCACGAGAAGAGATTCATCCTTATCAGTCCATGTCTCCAGATCATACTATTTTCGTATCGATCGAGAATTTTAAATAATATAAAATTATTTTTCTTGAAAAACGTGTCGCTAAATTTTAACCCAAATGTCAAAATGAAAACGTGTTTGTCTAGCCGTTGTAAAACAAATTTAAAATTTATTTCAAGTCGAGTCCAATCTCGAATAATTTTAAAGTATCAAATTCTTTATTATTTTTAAATCCAGAATTTTAATAATTTTAAGTACTATATTTTATATTTAAAGTCCAATTATATTAGTCCAAATCTTGATTATTTTAGTCCAATTCATTTAAACCCAATTAAGGAATTTTTTGTAGCCCAAGTTCTTGGCTCACTTAACACCTAAGTTTTTGTGCCCTAATAATTTACTATTCATAGAACTCTCATTTCCTCCCTCTCCTCACACTCACGCAGTCAGGCATTTTGGGTAAGGAAAATTTCTCTCTCCCTCAATTCAATTTACTGTGAATCCACTATTGATGCTAAAACATTGATTTCTAGCATCAACAGGAAACTCACGAGCTGCAAACCATTACATATTGCAACAAGCTGCAATCGGGTTCCATCATTTCACCACCCAATTTCGAACCACTGCTCATCAACAACATTCCACCCAAAAGTCCAATCAACCATTCCACCACCACCATCACCAGTTTCAGCCATTGCAACCAACAACATCCCAACCAAACTGTAACCAACAAATCCCAGCTGAAAACCCAACTTCAAACCACCAAAACCGATTGAAAAACGAAAGCTGCAGCTACCATTTTTCATCCCAACACCCAATCAGCCACACAAAACCAAGAAACAACCACAAAAAAAAGCAAGAAAAAATCAAAACCTATAAACTTACTTCCTTCCCGACCTATTTCCAGCTTGATTGCCACCGGAAAAGCCCAAGAGTCCGAGCCTCCAAGCCTCGGTTACCTTCGACCCATGGGCTAAGAAAAAAAAACCCCAACCGCCTTCACCCACACACCGGCGCCACCACTCGACAGTGGCGCTGATCGAATCAAAGGAAGGGGCGAAGCCCCTCCCATTGCTGCTTTCTCGCCCTCTCTCGTCTCTCTTACTAAATGGGAGAGAGAAAGAGAGATATATGATATTTTGTGAATTTTTTATTTTAGAAAATTATTCCTTTAGTTCTCAAGTTTTAGAAGTCATTATTTCGGTCCCCAAGTTTAGAAGTCATTATTTCGGTCCCCAAGTTTAGAAGTCATTATTTGGTCCCCAAAGTTTTAATTATAAATGATTCAGCGGTCCCCCAAAGTTTTAATTATAAATGATTCAGCGGTCCCCCAAAGTTTTAATTATAAATGATTCAGCCCTTGGGATCCTTGTTTCTCTCAATCAGCCCCCAAATTTCAAAAGGGCTAATTTCAGTCCTCAAGCTTTTCAATTTCAGTTTCAATAAATTTTCAATTAAGTCCCTAATTTTGAAAAGTTTAATTTCAGTTCTTAAACTTTTATTTTCAATTTCAATAAATTTTCAATTAAGTCCCTAATTTTGAAAAGTTTAATTTCAGTCATTAAACTTTTATTTTCAGTTTCAATAAATTTTCAATTAAGTCCCTAAATTTTATTTTATCATTTAAAACTTTAAAATTTCGAAATACTAATTCAAGACTTATTTCCTATTTTGGCTAGATGAAACGTACAAACGATTAAGAGCTTGAGTTTACTTCCTGCTCCACTTTATACGTAACACGAGATAAATTGAGGTAGACTCGTCCCCATTAATTAGTTTAAATTATAATTGCATGTATTATGTGACTTTACGTAATTTATATGCTTTAATGCATAAAATGAGAAACGATGTTTTTATATTTGTTATAAATTATATGTTTTAATGTATGAGAAGAGACGAGAATACCTCTTATGAGATAAGATAATGTTATGCATAACTTACATGCTTAAATGCATGAGACAAGACTACTCATCCCCGATGATTTTAAAGAGCTAATGATTTATTTTAAGAAAATAAGCATATGATGATGATGATGATGATGATGATGTCAGGTATATATTGCATAATTATGTGTTCAATTATTCTGTAAATTAATTATCGACGATGAGTCGACTGAGTATTTCATCGAAATACTCATTCCGTTATTTTAGCAACATTTGTAGATTTCGGAGACGGTCGAGTCTAATGGGGCAGTGGTGGCACGATTTAATGGATGAAGTTATTTAAGTTTTAAAATTTACACATTATGAACTTATTTTTATTATTCCTGTTATTTCGAACTTGAGTTTTGAAGTTTAAACGATTTTCTTAAGTTAATCAAATGAATTTTGTTGCCAATGAAGTTTACTGTTATAAATGTAATGTTTAAAAGTTAGTTATTTTCGTTTTTATTAAATTCAAGACATATGAGGATGACGTGGCAATCCGGGTTCACGGAACTCGGAGCGTTACAATTTCATAACTAGGATAACATAAGTCGACCGAGTTTGTACGTTTACAAGTTGCATTTGTTTTTTCTTTAACTCATTAGGTTATTTTAGAGCAACGTGATCATGGGATTATCATGGAATTTGAATATTGATATATAGGGCTACGAAATCTTCATTCATAGAGGCAGTGGAATTTGAACAAAGTTTCACATTGTAGCTGAACCATAGTTGTTCAAGCTTAACTAGGGTTTGTTTGGATGGATTTGAACAAAAGATACTATGTTAAACGTAGAATATATAGAATCAACATATGTTTGGGAATCCACTTATTTATGAACAAAGTAATGTGATAGTTCATCAAATTAAATGCCCTTTACATGCCAAGGTCTTATGAAATTCCAAGAATCGGTTGTTGGTGAACTTTTAAAAAATCTAAAATGGTAGATGTGTTAGTGAAACCAAAAAAATAGGATATATGATAATTATATTCACACCTTAATTTTTATTTTCTTCGCCACATTTGAATTATAATGAAGGTCCTCAAGTTTTGTTCATTATCATACTTATTTTCCAACTTTTTTCGATAATTTTTATCATCAACACTCCATTGATCAACACACATTTTATCTATATAAAGAAAGCATAATTATCAACAACCCTCCATTAATCAACATACGTTTTCATACAAAGAAAGGGTAATTATATTTATATCTTTATTTTTATTTGCTACACCACATTTTAATTGTCACGAATACTCTCAACATTTGCTAATTGTCAAACCTCTGTCCTCAATTTTATTATTTTTTTGGTCAAAACTTGCTATCTAATGCAGCAGACATATTTTTTCGAACCTGTGTGTGTGTGTATATATACTGCTTATTTAAAAACATGAAGATAAATAAGTCTTTTTATACACTCCTAATAGTTGTTTTGATTGAAATTGTTGTCAATGATAAGAGTGAAATTCAACGATGAAATGTATAAAAAAAAAAAAAGTTAGGGACATAAGTGAGACAATTAACCAAAGTTGAAACCTTTAATTGTAATTAAAATGTGGTGTAACAAAAAAAGAAATTGTATCGTTAATATAATTACATTTGTAAAGCAGGATAGATGGTACTTATTGCAATTAATATGGTGTAACAAAAAAAATAAATTTAGCGTTAATATAATGAACCTTTTAAAGTAGGATGGAATGTGCTTATTGCTTATCCTTCTTATGTCTTAGTGCATGTTTGGCAAACCTTAAGTTGTAATTTAAGCTTGTAAAACGCACTTTTATCTATACATCGCGTATGACAGGGGCGGAGGGGCGTGGGGACCTGGTGGGGGTCTGGCCCCCACACCATTTTTGACAAAAAAAAAAATATATATTTAAATATTTAAATTTTGTTTTTGTAATTACCACTTTCAACGCATTTTTCACATAGAAAACATTGAAATTTGGATATGACTATTTCTAGAATAATTGTAGCCCTTCGAGTTATCTCTCAAACAAAATTTGAATCATCACAATCGGATATCGATAGAGAAAGTTATGATAAAAATACTGACGACTGCTCAACCCCTTGCTCGACTTTCGCTAGAGGCTCGCTCGAGCGACCAATGCAGTAACTTTTTGCCCCAGTTTCGTTGACATGATTGATGATCATGTAATTATACAACGTTATCAAAGTATGATTTTGCTAAATTAAAGATTGGTATTTTCTTTTATACGTTTCTTGATTTTTTTGTTAATAACGTATCTAAAAAAATATTCGGGGGCGCTGCCCCCGAACCCCCATGGACCCCACCCCTACGCCTCTACCTCTAGGCCCCCCTACTTTCGAGGTCTAGCTCCGCCCCTGGCGTATGATCCTTAATTATTAATCGTTTTTCATACGATTCACAACTACTATTTCACGTTTACACACTTAGAAAATTGCGGCAGCCAGTTCACTCTCACATAATTTCAAGCAAAAAAATAGGGAAAAAATGAAAGGTAAGAAAGATGGAGTGCTATTGAAAGTCTTTTAACAGTGCTACAAGTATAATGTGTCTCATAGGAGTGCTATTTCCGTCAATTCTTGTTACCCAAGTTCCACCGCCGCTAAATGGGTTGTTAATGGGTTTGATCAACGCTTATATGATTTGCTCCTACAATTTAGGCCAGCCCACAACTAGACCTTGACACTGAACGAGTCACAACTCAGACGCTAAAGGTGTAAAATGAGTTGACTCACATTCAAGATGACTCAACATGTACTGTGGTCTGCTCAAACCATATCGAGTTTAAATTACCTGAGCTTGTTAAGCTACTAAAAAGTATATATTTTAAAAAGGTTCACGCATTGACTCGAAGCTCTGTCATGTTTGGTACCAATTGAAATTTAAATTTTAATTTAAGTGGAAATTAACAATTAATTTTAACCATATATTTTATGGATTCCAAAGCTTTTCAACTACACGTTTCATCAAATTATATTAAAATTTACTAAAAATCTGATTTTAATCTCCACCAATAGGGATTAAAGAGTCGAAAATTAAATAGCCCAACTAGTGATTAATAAATTAAAATAAAATAAAAATAATTTTTTTTACCTAAGTGATCAATTTTACTTGTGAACTGTCTGATTCTTTGACCAATTTTAGTGGTTGATAAGTTTTTTCCTTGTTTGGTAGAGATTAAAATCAGATTTTTAGTGAATTTTGATAAAAATTGATGAAATTTATAATGGAAAAGTTGTGGAATCCATAAAATATGTGGTAAAATTAATTGTTGATTTTGATTTTAATTTTAATTTTAATTTTAATTCGGAGCTTATAACTGGACGATT
This sequence comes from Fraxinus excelsior, assembly GCA_019097785.1. NCBI lineage: Eukaryota > Viridiplantae > Streptophyta > Magnoliopsida > Lamiales > Oleaceae > Fraxinus > Fraxinus excelsior. The sequence continues at coordinate 36,586,064 of CM032628.1, read as the reverse complement.
CCCAATTGAATCAGGTTATTTGATTTTTGATTTGAATAACATACTAAACATAAGGTTCTAAAATGTATAATGCATTATAATGTGTTTTGATCGAGTATTAAGTATTACAAACATGAGTGTGTCTATGTGAAGCATGTGCGTAATTATGTTTTTTTAATTTTTCATATTATTTTAAGAATTCTAAATTGATAGATAAATAAAATAATGCATTTTATGAACTTCATACATATTTTTCAAGTTTTCAATAAATAAATAAATAAGCATGTTGGTCAACGTCATAAATATTACAATTACTTGAACTTTATACATACTTTTCAAATTTTCAACAAAAATATGTTGCTCAAAATCATAACACTATAATTATTTGATAATTAATTCCTACAAATGAAGTGTATAATTCATGGCATGAGCGAGTTGGGCTCAATTTATTTTTTGAGTTATAAAAATGGATTGAATTTGCTGGACTAATGTGTATACAATTTTTAATACAAAGACATACACATTTTGATGTTTAAATGTGCATATGCGATCAATAAAATAGATTGATCGTCGGAGCGAACCGAGCACCTGGCGAAGCCAAAAAATTTAATTATAACGCTTTGACAACTTACGTTAAATCCATTTTCTATAAAAAGAGGGAATCATTCGTTTACTGTTCATTATAGATGTATTTCATCTTCCCATTTTATCCCTCTTTCATAAGAAACAAAACGTTGGGGGAAAAATTAAATTCAAGAAGAGAAAAAGGATAATCAAATTCTAAAGATTTGGTCAAAAATGTAGGCGGTGAAAGGCGGTGGCTGTATTTTCCTTAGTGAAAGACGATTGTTGTAATTTTCTTATTCTTTGCATTTATATACAAAAAAAAAAAAATCTTTCCCTCTTTTGTAAGAAACAAAACGTCGGGGGAAAAACTTAATTGAAGAAGATAAAAAGGAGAATAAAGATTTGGTCAAAAATGTAGGCGATGAAAGGCGGTGGTTGTATTTTTCTTATTCTTTGCATTTATATACAAAAAAAAAAAATTATCTTTCTCTTCTTCACTGATAATAGGTAAAAAACGAAAAACTTGAGAAAAATAGAAGAAGAGAAAAGGGAGAATGCGATCGAGTAAGATAAAGACAGGGAATCTGAATTAGTTGTGGGTTTGTTTACTGAATACTAATAATTCAATCTGAAGTGTAAATTTTTGGAGATTATTGTGATTTTTTAAATAAAATATATGGGTTAACTTTGAGCATAATATGTGTATTTGGTTAATTAAAGTCAGAAATATAAATAAAAAATATGAAATTAAAGATAAATGATGGGATTAAACATGAGTATGTGTTTTTGCTTTTGTTGTAGATAAATTTGTCAACCAACGTGATCATTAGAAATAGCAAAAAATATAACGATACCCCGAAAAAAAATTATTGGTTTAGTTTGGATATTTATAATTTTTATATTTAAGATTAAGAAATTGCAATTTATGTTATATTATGTTACATATCGGAATTGGTTTGGGTTGATTTTTATTATTTTTTTGTCTGTAAAGTTAAATTTATATTAATTAAATAACAACAATTAATAATAATTAAATAAAGATTATCCATCAATTTACATTAAAGTAAAAAAAAATTGTAAACTTGCGGAAAAAAACCTCGAACGCCCACGAGTGGCGCTGCCCCTTGGACCCCCACAACCTGACCAGGCAAGTCGATCCCTGTCGAGGTTGTTGCCCACGAACCCCCACGAAAGGTGCTGCCACATCGACCCCCGCAACCTGACAAGGCAAATCGATCTCTGTCGGGGGCGTTGCCCCTGAACCCCATGCAGTTACGAATTCTTGATTATTTGTGATCATTGCACGCTAAATTTACGGATTCTTTAACCATTCACATGTAGAACTTTTTGTTCCTTGAAGTTATATTTCAGTTATAAAATCAGTAATGCCTTAGTCGTTGCAAGTATATAGAAAGAAGTAAAAGATGTTAAAACACAGTTATACTTCCAACTGGTTGTGTTAATTATTTAGTGTAACCAAAAGTAGTTGACTATAAAAATGACAAGATTAAATAAAACAAATAATTCATTCTTCTTGTTCTTTGGTATCTGTTTATATATAAAATATCTTTTTGTTCTTGTCAATTTATAATGTCATGCAAAAAGATAATAATAATTACAATTAATTAAATTAAAGAGGATAAGAATAAATGGAAACAAAGTGAGGCGGTGGTGTCGGTAGAAATAAAACAAATCCTTCATTTCTCTTCTTCATTCAATCTACTTTAACCCCCATCGCTTCGCCGTGGCGTATGAGGAATTTTGGACATTTGAATTTGTTTGCTAAGTCAAAACAGCACTTAATGTTTCTTACTTCATTATTTTCAGTATTTATTCATTTTGCTTTGTAGCCCATTCTATGAAGGGACTGTTGGCCAATGAGTTATCTATTGGTTTAATATTTAACACTATAAAATATCTTGTAGAGTTTTTTTGTTCTTCATGAAATAAGAAAAGTGCAATTTGTTTGTTAGTGTGTTTGTACAATTGATCTACATCATTAGCATTATATATATATTTGTTTCTCTCTCTTCATTCGCACATTCTCTTCATTCAACTTCCTTTCAGCATTCTCTCTTAGCTGATTTTTTCTTACTTTCTTTTTCTGTGGTTGATATTATTCTTAATTTACTTCATGTACTTCGATTTTTTATTTTTATTATGATTTTCTTTAATTTGTCATAATTTTAGTGATTTCTGATTCTATCAATATTGAATTTGTTTTCAATTTTTTTTAGCTACAGTATTTGTTGTACCCGGGTTAAAGAGCGGACTTGGAGTGATATTCTCGAAAATGGATGGTACCGAAGTCTGCATATCAGGAAGAGCAACTGTTGTAGCAACAGAAGTATTCAAAGGAACAACTGTATGATGAACGCATGTACTTTGATCTGATGGTAGAGCAGTGGAAGTCTGCGTTGTAGTAGTGCTGATGATGGGTGAACCCGTATGTCTAGCCAAAAATTGTTCATCGGACTCTTCAAAGAATATAGCAGGCTCACCATGGTGGATGTATGGTTCCTTGGAAATTAGACTATGATCTTTAGAATCATGTGGAGCACGTAGGACAGTAGCAAATGATTTTTTCTGACTCATCTCAAATTGAGTCACAATAAGTTTATTATTGACAGCAGCAGCATAAGATTTGGGGGCCTGAGTGGGAACATGAGCTCCAAAGAGAATAGTATGAGGTCTAGATGGGTCACCCCATAGGTCGGTAGCAGGTGTTGGGTTAGAATTGTTCCCCAAATTTATGGCCTGCTGAGATCGATTATGGAGTTCTTTAGCTGGGGGAGCGGCAACTAAGTCTGTATTGAGCTTAAGCCGGGACATAAGCTCGAAATTGGTGGTAAGATTCGCCAAGCTATTAACCGGAGGCAAGGAAACCTTGGGAATATTTGGTGGAGTAGAGTTTGGTGGTAATATATCCTTGTCATGAATAGAAATCGAATCACTCGAATTGGCATTAGAGTCCTTCATAGTGGGCCCAACCCAACGCATGCAATTGGGGGTCAAATGACTATTTTTTCCTTCAATAGGAGGTTCATCTAAGACCATATGATCCTCAATTGAATCTTTCTGAGGTAAATTAGGAGCAATAATAATAACAGATTCATCAATAGAAGCACTAGCAATTTCATCACATTGAGGAAGACAAGCAGGGTGTCGAATTGAGGTGTTAACTCATTCCTAGCAGCAATAGATTGATTACCCATATCCATATCATTGTGGATGTTGGTCGAATTGATCGATTGGAACAGGGTTGTGACCTCAAAATTGCTTAAGCCGACATGAGCAAACAATTTTACCATGGCAACTACAAATTGGCTTGGTTCAAGGCTCCATTGGCCAAGACCCGTTGCAGGGCTAGCTACTCCGGTGTTGGCGCACCCAACCAAGGTGGTCCCCGACCGAAGTTAGACCAGACGACGCCAAAATCTGGGCTTCTTTGCTACGAGTCCATGACCTCCGCGCCAAGAGCATATTCTAGGATTTGTTCGAGCTGTAGCGTTGTTTCTTGAGGTAGATTGAACCCAGATTTTGGGTCAACTTGAAATGTAATCTCGACCGGTAAGGAGTTCCGAACAGTGGAGTGGCTGAGGGAGGCGTTTTCATCAATTTTCAAGTTTGAGGGCAGTGCACTTTGAGCTTCATTTCCGACCAGAGCACTTGATGAAATTGTGTGGTGTTTGGGGCTAGTTGAAGAGGGGAATGGGGGCTGTCGATCGGTGCCCATGTCCGGCGGCTTCGCCGGCCGCAAGCCACCTGATTTTTTCTTTTTCATTTTTAGGTAAAACAGGGGCAGAAAGTCGCTAACTGTAGAGAGAAAGAGCCCTGGTGATGGAAAAGTTGATTCAATTATTCTATAATTTTATTTTACTTAAAAATATAAACATGTTAATAACCTTCTTTAATTCTTTTAGTTCATGTTGGTTACCTTGGGCTCCAACTATTCGATATAGATACTTCGAATAGTTATCTTAATTTTGAAACAATGTCTTATCGCCAATAAGAAAATCAAAGGAATATGTATCGACAAAAACGATTTCGAAGTGGCTACAATGATCGGAGGATAGGTAATTATATATCATCCGTACATAATAATTCGAATGATGTACAAATGCAACAATCTACAATGCATCATGATTTTGATGCTTCTACTTCAAACCAAGAGATACCCCATATTTCCAATTCTACATTACCGAGTGATTTTAATGTATTGAACATACCAATGACTGCATAAGTATTACCAAATACGACAAAGAGCTCTTCAAAACATATCGAGGTATTTACACATTTAGAGTTCAAGGACAAGTATATCATTATGTAAACGAACTTATCCCACAGAATAATAAGCCTTCTTATATGCAGTTGTATTTTTATGATACAGATAATAAAATTCAAAATTGTATGAAAATTTCAAAGAACTTTGATGAATATACTTTAATTATTCTAATTGAAATCCTGAAAGTAAATCTATATAGTAGATTATTTCGATCTTTAAGTAATATGACTAACCACAAGATCATCAAATACATATAATATGCGATCCATGACTTGATCAAAGATATTTAATACTCATACTTTATCTAAAGTAGCTGCTGTATAGGTCGAAAACGATGAAAATGCCAATATTCGCTACATGACATTATTATATATAGTCATTCTGGTGATTTACATAGAGTTCATTATTACTACGGTTGCTATGATCCTTTGCAATATCATTTACTTTTTCCACATAGAGAATCTAGTTGGCATAAAGGCATTGAGAGGTGCAGAAGGACTGAACATTTGTCCGAATTTGTTCAATTTCCTAATATAGTTACCTTTGCAGCTGGATTTATTGAAAAAGAAAATCAAGGTTTGCAAATCTATGTTATTGTACATTCACCTAAGTTTTGCAGTGTCAATAATGTAATCGAATGATGAATTCCTTTTGCAGTGCTTAATGGAATGAAAAAACGATCAAAGGTTTCTTGTCGAGAATATTATTCATATAAATTGCAAATTAGGTCTTTCTGTAAGTCTATTTTACTTTACAGTTGGAGATTGCTCCAAAAATATGTTGTAGGGCCCTGTTTGAGCCATATTTTTTCCTCTCTAAAATGAAAAATATGACCGTTATCCATCACATCAACATTTAAATTCAAATTTTCTATCTCTTGTGTGGGCCCCAATAACGGCTATATTTTTCATTCTCATTTTCAAAAAAGGTGGCTCAAACATGGGCTAAATATGTACGTTAAGATCGAAACTACACGATTAGACTATTTTCATAACAACTAGAATCAAATTCGAGCTGAACTTTATCAAGGTATTGTAGATAGCGTTTAAAATGGAGAGATAAGAGAGTACAAAATTGGAAGAAATTTTGTTTTACCTCAATCTTTACATGTGTGTCAATAGATATGTTAATGAGATGTATGGATGCAATGACTATTGTACAGCGTTATGAAAAACCAGACATCTTCTTGACTATAACGTGTAATCCAAATTGGCTAGAAATTAAGTAAGAACTAAAACACAATGATAATATTCAAAATCGACCTGATCTAATTGTGCATATATTTAGAACTAAGTTAAAAGTTTTAAAAAATGATTTATACAAAAAAAAATATCTTAGAGGACTTCATTATGCATATCTATTGTTAATTTTCAACTATGACCACAAAATCTGTTATACTCTAGATGTTGATAAGATAGTTTGCAGTGAAATTCTTAATGAAAAAATAAATATCCTAGGGATTATTGTAATACTACTATATTCGGTGATAACTCATATCCTTTGTATAAACGTCGTGATAATGATATTTCTATTAAAGTTAGATTTCAAATGTTAGACAATCGATGTGTTGTATCGTATAATCCTTATTTAAGCGCAAAATTTGACTACCACATTAATGTTGAAGTATGTTCTTCTATTAAAACTGTAAAATATTTGTACAAATATATGTATAGATAATATGATTGTATTCATTTTTCAGTTTCCATAAATAAAACAAGAAAAGAAATCGATGAAATCTCAGCTTATCAATCTGCTAGATGAATATATCCACCTGAAATTATGTGAAGGATTTTCTCATTTAATTGGGTGAAAATTTATCTAACTGTTTATTCTTTACAGTTTCATATCGAAAATTATCAACAAATAAGATACGATGATGAAGATAATTTATCTACTATTATTGACAACGAAAATACGAAAAGAACAATGTTAACAGATTTTTTGAGGTAAATAAAGCAAATTAAACAACAACTAACCTTTCTTGAAAATTAAACTTGACTCAATAAGATAACTTTCACCTCCTGATAAAATTTATTTTACATCAATTGCAAATTCGATGGGATAATTTAAATTGTCCATATCTAACATTCAAGACGTAATTCACGATAATTTAACACACTAACATTACCTTCAAAATAATTCAGCCCGTGCATCACACGAGCAGAAACTAGTATATATAAATGTACTAATGTTTAACAAAATGTTGTGTTGCTCATGTGATAGAGTACTAGTTTGCAAGCATGAGGCACAGAGTTCGATTCCCATAAATTTTTTTACCAAATTGCTCAAAGCAAAATTTTATATCATATCATATAATAAGTGACATTCGAACTCTTACTTGGCATGTAATAATGCAATGCTCGACCGCTTTGGCAATTGAAGAATTTTAAGAATAAAAGTGATAAGAAAATATATATTCGATTTAATGAAAGTAATAAACCATTTGTTTTAAAAATTATTTTTAACTAAAATTCGATATTGCAATGACCTGACAGTTGAATCAATGATCCAATGATTTGTACAATCAACTATTGGGTCGAGTATGATAACAATGTATAATATATATTTTTATTGTTAGATTTAATTAATTTATTTTGTAAAATTTAAATTTAGATCATCTAAATATTGTTCTTTATTTTTTTAAGAGTTCGAAAAACACATTTTTTGAGGTAAAAAATAATTCTAAAAATGATTGTTTTAAAAACTTTACATAAGCACCGCCTAAGTTTGGAACTTGTATTTACCGTTTAATCATACTTTACGTATAAGTTTCATTTTGTCTCATTTAAGTCCATTAAAACTTGAAATTTGATTATATGTATATGATTCAGAATATGTATTTTTTTCTACTTTAGATTACATTTTCATTATATATGATTTTTACGTTTATATTGAAGTTTTTTTTTTTTTTTAACTTTTTAATTAAATATTAATAAATAATTTCATTATTGCGACCATCACTAGCCAACAGTCGCCCTAACCTACACAACTTCTTGGATCTGTCCATATTAATTGTATTATCGCTTGCAAACCCTATATGTGGAGCATTTCAAAAATGTCCGAGGTTAGCATATGCGGGTATTTTAGAATACTCACTAAAAAAATAGTGTTTCAAGGTGGGCTGGCCACCCTAGGCTTAGTAACAACCACTCAATCGCGCTCGAGCAAATCAAAGGTTCAATGGCCGTTTAAGAAATTTTTCGACTTAAATCAATCAATTTTACTTGCAAATCAGCCGAGCTATTTTTTAATCAATTAAGTGCTTGCGGGGAAAAGTTTCAAAGGTTAACTTTTAATGGGATTCACTATTTTTATCAACTATTCAATTATATATTTAATTAATTTTTATTAAAAATCTCTATCAAGCAATCCTAAATGATTTGTACTCCATCGGACGGTTCGGACCTATTCAACCTACTTGGAGCTTGAGTGAATGTGGATCCCAAACGAGTCAAACCTATTGCAAGCTAATACATATACAGCAAATGCAGCGGATCCCAACCCTGCCCTCCACCAACGTCCATACAAAAAAGTAAAAAACCCTAAACCCTAACAACCCCCGCCTCAGACCCTCTCATATTTGCAGAGATACATACAGAAGACATATATTCATACATAGATAGAGGGGGATAGAGAGGGAGAGTCACTGTGAATGGCGCTCTACATACTATACGAGTCGGCGTCGGGATACGGTCTACTGTTAGCTCACGGGCTTGATGAAATCGGGCAGAATACGGAGGCGGTTCGGCGCTCTGTCACGGACCTGAATCGGTTCGGTAAAGTGGTGAAGCTTGCTGCTTTTAGCCCCTTTGAATCCGCTCTTGATGCTCTCAATCAATGCAATGCCGTCTCTGAAGGTGAAAAAGTGAACGAAATAATTGGGCTATGAATTACGATCGTGTGTGGCCGAGCAACTTTTTTTTGAGTAAAAAAGTAATTCTTTTAAATAATTAAGCTACTTATTGAACTTTCAACAAAAAAATAAATAGATTTAGAACTGACTTGTGTACTTATAACTAAACGTAAGCTTAGGCAAGCACGTTTTTTATTATAATATATAGGGTGAATTACTCTTTCTTCAAGTGTTTGCTTTTGTCGAGGAATTTTGTAAATTTGTTTAATTATTAGAATAGTATTGAGGTAATGCAAGGATGGGTTTGAAATAGAGACTTTTAATATTCTGAATCAACGTTGACCATAACCCCTAGCCTTCCAAGGTAATGATGCGTATGGGACATTTCTGGAACTAAAGGTTGATTGGAAAGGGGAAAGGGTAAAATGAAAAAAGGATCCGTTGAATTTGACTGAAAATATTTAGTCTTGCAAGTTTTGGAAGCACACGTGGTCACGTTGTTGTGTTTTTCCTCTGTTTTAAACGAGTTGTTTTGACTCCTGAGCTCAGTTTTTGTAATGTGAAATAGGGGTTTCTTTTTATGTGGAGCATAATTGATACAATCCCAATTCGGATAAATTACTGTGGAATAGGTTAACATAGAAGAACAGAGGTAAAAAGGAAGAAGAATAAGACAGATGAGCAGTGAAATAAGGTGGGAAAGATTAAGTTGATTTATTGCATGGAAAACATCAAAACAGATGAAGCCAAGTGCGACTTGCGATCGTCTTCGTTTCGGTGCTATCAAGTCTCAGATTCAAAAAAAAAAGGGGCTTTGAGAGATATAATGTAATCAAAGGAGAAAGATGAAAACTTAGTTGATGTTGTAATAGTATTAGCGGGGCGTCTCTCATTGTTATTTGTAACAGTGAGAAATATTGTGGGGTTTTATTATCACTCTGTTGGCTTTTATTTGCGTTCATCTTTGTTATACCCTGTTTGACAAATAATGGGAAAAACAAAGTTTCGAATAGTGATTTTTAGAAGATTGTGCGGTTTAAAAATAGTGAAAAATTTTGGGTTTACATGTAGAATATTTTATTTTGTGAATGTGTGAATGGAAATGAGTATGAAGAAAAAAGAGTTTTCAAATAGTGGTTGTCAAACGGGGGCTTAATTGTGGAGTCTGTGTTCCTGAAATAAAATTTGTAATCTTTTTTTGTGAGGATGTGGATTTCAGGGCAAATGACTGATGAGCTAAGGAACTTTTTGGAGCTTACTCTCCCCAAAGTGAAGGAAGGTAAGAAGCCTAAGTTTAGTTTAGGGGTGGCAGAGCCGAAGCTCGGATCGCATATTTATGAAGTAACCAAGATTCCGTGCCAGAGCAACGAGTTTGTTCTTGAGCTTCTTCGAGGTGTACGGTTGCATTTTGACAAGTTCATTGAAAATCTGAAGGTGGCGATTCCCAATCATCTGTTTTCAAAATTCTAATGCTTTTGGAATGTCTTGACTGAAATTGTTCTAATGATGTATTTCATTTCTCATTATTCCTTCAATATAATTATAGCCTGGTGATTTGGAGAAGGCACAACTCGGTTTGGGTCACAGTTACAGCAGAGCAAAGGTCAAGTTCAATGTAAACCGTGTTGACAATATGGTTATTCAGGCTATCTTTCTTCTTGATACTCTCGATAAAGATATCAATTCCTTTTCAATGAGAGTCAGGTAGCGTATTTTTAACTTCGTGATCAATCACGTATGCATGCTGTAATATGCATAAAAAGGCTGCTCAAATCCACGTTTATTTATAATCTATATATTTGATACAGAGAATGGTACTCTTGGCATTTCCCTGAACTAGCAAAGATTGTGAATGACAACTATCTTTATGCCAAACTTGCGAAGTATGTGGAGGATAAATCTCAGTTGTCTGAGGACAAGTTAGATGGCCTGACAGATGTAGTTGGGGATGAAGACAAGGCAAAGGAGATTATAGAAGCTGCCAAAGCTTCCATGGGTACAATTTCTGATTTCTGATGGTCTATGAAAGCATGTTTTACTAAATATTGACTGACATTATTTATTCTTTTAGGACAAGATTTGTCTCCTATAGACCTCATCAACGTAAAGCAATTTGCACAAAGAGTAATGGACCTTGCTGAGTACAGGAAGAAGCTCTACGATTACCTCGTTGCCAAAATGAATGATATAGCACCTAATCTGGCTGCATTGATTGGGGAAGTTGTTGGTGCCCGATTGATTTCTCATGCTGGTAGTCTTACAAACTTGGCAAAGTGCCCTTCTTCAACTCTTCAGATTCTTGGTGCTGAGAAGGCTCTATTCAGGTATTTTACTTCTGTAGCATTCTGGTAATTGATTGTACTACATGCTTGGGCTCGTAATAGAGTTTGTGCTCGTTTTGTTTCTTGCCTGGTTTTCATGTAAATTATCTTGTGTTTCAGAGCTCTCAAAACTCGGGGAAATACTCCAAAATATGGTCTTATATTTCACTCCTCCTTCATTGGTCGTGCATCTACTCGAAATAAAGGTCGGATGGCCCGTTACCTTGCAAACAAGTGCTCTATTGCTTCTCGCATTGACTGTTTCTTAGGTGAGTACTTATTTGTTTTAGAAATTGGTCATCTCTTGTTCGTGCAAATAATATGTTATCATATTATAATATCTCTTTGGTGCAGAGAAAAATACCACTAGTTTTGGGGAGAAACTCCGTGAACAAGTTGAGGAACGACTTGATTTTTATGACAAAGGGGTTGCTCCTCGTAAAAACATAGACGTGATGAAATCTGCTATTGAATCTGTTCAAAGCAAAGGTGCACTTCTTTCTATAACATCTTTTCTGAACTTCCTTGAACAATATCAAAGGATTAGTTTATTTTAAATTATTATCAGAATGAGCTGCTTGATTCTCTCCTTTTACGTGTGTGTCTATTAGCATGTTTAGAATTGCATAAATAAAAATTTGAGTGATTATAAGCTCCTGTTTGGTAGGGATTAGAATCTAAGCCCCTGTTTGATGGAGATTAAAATCAGTTTTTTAGTAGATTTTGATAAAAGTTGATGAAATATGTGGTTGAAAAGTTGTGGGTCTTACAAAACGTGCGGTTAAAATTAATTGTTAACTTTGAATTGGATTAAAATCTTGATTTTAATTTCCACTAAACGGGTGAAATTTTAATTTAAGTCAAAATTAACAATTAATTTCATGTATATATTTCATAGAACCCACAACTGTTCATCCGCATTTGACAAATTTAATTATAATTAAGCTCTGGCAAACATGCACAATGTTCTTTCTAATGGTCTTGCCTGCACATTTAGATTCACCAAAGCTTGTTTAGGAAGTGTTTATAAATGGTTTAAATTGTAAATAAATAGAATGGGGGGTGGATAATTGGTTAATACATGTGGGTTTCAAAAATATGTGGATAAAGCATTAGCCAAATGTGGACTTATTTTATTGTTTCATGTCTATTTACTTTTATAGCTTCCACCAATGAACCTCCAATATTCAGTATATCTCCTTTAATTATGTTTTGTAGACACAGAAATGGAAGTGGAAAAACCTTCAACGAAGAAGAGCAAGAAAAAGAAATCAACAGTCGAGCCAGAGGATGATCAGATGGCAAATGTGAATGGAGATGCTCCTGAGGAACCTAAAACCGAAAAGAAGAAAAAGAAGGAAAAAAGAAAATTGGAAGATGAAGCAGAACATGAGAAGAACAAGCCTGCAGAAAATGCAAATGGCGTTGATATATTCAATGAAGAAGATGGAACGGCCAAAAAGAAGAAAAAGAAGAAGAGCAAGGATGAAAACACGGAAGATCTTCCAGTTCCAAGTGAAGGTAAAAAGAAGAAGAAAAAGAAGTCGAGGGCTGAAGACGACAAGTAATTAATGAATTTTTGGTAGGACAACCATAAGATATTTAAACTTCGTGCTTGTACTCGTAAGCCTGTAAGCTGTGGTTTGTTAAAAATGTTTTCTTTCTTGTTGGCTCTGAATTTAACATACGTTTTAAGTTATTTACAATGCTTCTTTTTCAAATGAGGTTTTTTAGACTAGGGATTGATGGCTTGAATTGTGCACAAGTCTTTTGCTGGTTAATGCAATTGTATGCCATGTGCTAAATTAGGCTGGTTCATTAGGTTTCATCCCGATTTTTAATATGCCTTTTTCAAGCAGTAACTGTATTTTTTTGAATTTTTTTTTTTTTTTTGGGCCTTTTTGGACACGTTTCCAGTTTTTTCAGTCGAATCACTGGTTTTTCTACACGATCGATAGATTGCTACAGTGAGAAGGGAGAAAAGGTGAGCAACAGAATGAAAGGAAGGTTGTGATTGGATTTGCGGGCCTTGCAAGCATTGTTAGGTCAATCAGTAAAAATGATTTTGATTTCATTTCTTGATCTTGTACTAACCTTTGTTACTTGGAAAATGATAGATGTGGCACTCCATCCAATAGGGGGTGCAAGATGGACACCTTGATGTACCCCCTAATGTACCACAAGAAGAACCCCAGTTACTTAGGGTTGTTTCGGATAACTTATGAATTTTTTGGTAGATAGATCGACATACGGAGAAAATTTCGTTGGGTCAATTTTCTTTAAAAGATTTTCTAAATTCCGATCAGACAAAATACTTTTAAAAAATTATCACAATCGACTCAAAAATAGCTTTTTAGGATCCATTTGGGACTGTGACAAATACTTATTAGAGGAGTTTCACGAAACACTTCTAGAAAATTATCCAAACAAGTCTAAAAATAACTTCTGTTTTAGAAGTAAGTTTTGACTTTTTAAATGTTCTATCAATTAACCCTTAATTTCAAAAGATGATTTTGACTTTTGAATTCATGCCAAACGGGCCTTTAGAGTGGTCGACCAGTTTGTAGTTGTAAAATATGAATTGATATTTGTTGGTGATGTGATAGCGCTTACTGAATCTCTCTCTGAAGAACTAGTCGACTCTTCTTGTGTAGCAGTGTTTTAACATATCAATTAAGGGAAAAATTCATATCTAAGGTGTATTCTTTACCTCAATTCAAAAGTAAGGTAAATAATTTGAAAATTCAAAAATCAGGTATAAATTTAATAAATTAAAAATATTTATTAAATAAAGATAATAAAGTCACATTTTGTGATTAATGGTCACATATTTATAATTATAAGTTACAGATTTAATTATTGGTCACATATCGTCAAATTTTTTGATGACAAATTATTTTGAAGTCACATATCAAAAAAATTTTAAGTCACAGATTATTTCGAGGTCACATATTTTTAAATTAGTTGGTCACATATTATTTTTGAGTCACATTTGTTGGTCATCGATTATTTTTTGGTCACATATTGTCAAAATTTTTAGGTCACAGATAAATATTTGGTCACAGATAACCAAATACTTGGTTACACACCACTGCAACCAATAGAGACACACCACCACCGTCAACACGGCCACAACCACCATCACTCTTTTCGCCACCAACAAACAACCTGCATTACTATCAATACACCACCACAACTATCATTTTACAAACTGAAAACAACACAGATAACCAAGTCTAGAACTCTCCCAAACCCTTGTAACCTACCCTAACCGCAGCCGCCGCCGGTCGCCATCCATGGGCGACGGCGAGACACCCTCTTCCACACCTTCCCCACATCTCAAGCCACCAGATGCCATCACCAAGACGACGGCAAGTCTGCCTCTTCCACAGCTCTCCCGCAGCCCAAATCCTTCCTTAGGCAACGGAACCTCTCCTCAACCCTCCTCCATTCCTGGCCTAACGCCACCATATTCAGCCATGGAAACCACTGATAGAGCCCAACCTGCAGACCTCCAAAGAGATGGCAGTTCCGGTCAAAGCCTCCTTTCAAATCCAACACCAAAGTCTTCTCCTCTCTTGGCCGTCGGTTCCCATGGAGATTTGACTACAAAAACCGGTCCTCATCGTTCCAGTCAGGCAATTCTACAGAGAGAGGGGAGAGGAAAGCGGCGAGCGAGAGAGAGAGAGAGGGACGGGTGAGGGAGTTGTGAGTGAGAGATAAATTAGGGTTAGGTTTTATATACCACCTGATTTTTGAATAATAAAATTTCATCCCTGATTTTTGAATTACCATCTTTAAACACCTGGAAATATGTAATTTCCACATCAATTAATCCTCAAGTACATGATTGATTTAACAAAAACTTGACAGAATACGCACATGGTAGGCCCCACCATGTATTTATAAAAAATTTGTGTGAGACTCAGACGTGTGAGTGTCCCGTGAGTTTTTGTGCAAAACATTTCCTGCACCTAAAACATAATTCTTAACATACACTGCTTGGTGCATTAGCTTATTTTTGCATTTTTCTTGTCAAAATTGTGAAATAATACTTGAATATTTTTTGGAACGAAGTTTTAAACTAATTCTTAGTTTTTCTGAAATCATTAAATTTATCTTCTAATTTTACAATTCACTGTAATGTTGAACAAAGTTACTTGATAGTTTTTATTCTTATTGGATTTTTTTTTTTTTTTTCTGAAAATATAAACGGAAGGAAAAATAAATAAGGAAATTATGTCATTTTCATGAAAATGATGTTGACGTGAAAGTTGTACTTGAAAAAGCCAAAACATCTAGGAGTTGTTCTCTTCATATTTCAGTTTTTCGTTTCGAGTTTTGAAATCATTTTGAGTTTTGGGTTTTCATTTTGAAATTGTTAAAAATGCGTTTTTTTTTTTCATTTTAAAAATTTATTTTCAAAAACCGAAAATTTTGGCCAAGTTATAATTGAAAACACCCAAAACAACAAATTTGACGTTTTGGATTTTCTTTGTAAATTTTAAACTTGTATTCAAAAAAGCGTTTTCGAAAATAGGAAAGATAAAACGTTTTCCCTATTTTGAAAAATCGAAAACAGAAAACGATAAAGAGAACATGCCCCTATTTATTTGATCTGCATCCATTGCGTGCCTGCCTCCACACCACCAACCTAGCCTTTCTGCTGCCGCCTCGACAGTGCTACACCAGTACCAACCCCTGGAGATTCAATAACCATCACTACTCTTCTCCATCAACATTGTCATCCCATCCTTTTCATCGCCACCACCACCACCTTCGCAATTATGAAATCGAATTCATACTCATTTCACAATATTATGACAAAATATTTCCTTCAGTAAATTGTATTAGTAGCATTACTAAATATTTATTTAATTTTCTGTATTTATTTATTAATAGAAAGAACAAAATATTTTAATTCCTATAAAACCTCTCAAAATTTCCTACCACCGCAGCCTGCACGTTCATTATTTTTAGTTATACAAATCAATTAAGTTACTTGTATAAAAATGATTTTACATCTTTGTTCACAGGTGCTGAGGTGGCATCATTTTGATTCTTGATTTGAATAAATGAAATTCAAATCAGGTGCTAAATTACATGCCACCTCAGCATATCCCAACTATACTGTAGATGCAATAGTATCCATTCCCGTTGTACTATTTGGATTTCCACATCGTTTTATCCCATTCGATTTCCATTTCATTTTTCTCCCCGGGCTGGTTATAAAAACGACGTCGTCTGAAATTCCTTGTAGAGGATACGACGTCATATCTATTAAATCGGCATTTTCCCCCGCTTCTCTCGTCTGTATCATTCTTTCTCATCATAAGGAAAGCCTAGAGATTTAAACCAGATCTTCGAACCTTGATTTTCTTGTTTCTGTCTATTTTTGTTCGATTTTCCTCTGGTGAATTGCCATTTTTTTTAACGATTTATGTTCTTCTTTTCCAAAGAACCACAAAATTTTGAGAGGAGTTGGAGATTGGCGGTGTGTAATGGTAGTGGTAGTACGATCCGTGCTTCGGGCATCAATAAGGTTACACAAAAGCTATAAGAAAGAAAACATGAAATTATAAAACTAAATGAGATTGCAAAAAAATGAGGTGATAGAAACAATTTGAGACGATGAGGATTTTTCAAGATTTTGAAGAATTTCATTCTTGAAGTTGTTATATTCATCATTTCTATGACTTGGGCTTGCCATATGGATTGATTCCCTTCTTCGGGATCTCATACACCGCTTTACATGCGTTTTATTTTATTTTCTCATTGTTTTTGTGCCTGCTTGAAATTTAATGTAAAGAAAGCATTTTGGCTTCTACGAATTTGTTTTCTTGTCTAGATATTTCATGGAATGAGCCAAGAAAAAGCCACTCAACTTAGGTAGGACTGTCCATTGAATTTCCATTTGCGGAACAAGCTTGAGCCTGATAGAGAAATGCTGTTGGCTCAGGTTCTATGCCTACAATGAAAGACAAGTTGAAAATTAGTTCCAAACAGAAGAGCAAGATGTAAAACTAAGCAACTGGAGAAAGATTGTGAAATGTTTAAGAGACGTTTTAAATTTGTGAAAGCAGAGCATGATGTTCTAGAAAGTGAGGATCAGAAACTCTCAGCTAGACCATATTAAAAGTTAAAATCTTGTCTATTGTGCTCCTGGGTACTGTCGTCGGGATGAATAATTGTATATATATTCATTAACTGAACAACAAGTTTGTAATTGAAAGTCCGGTCATACTAAATGTAATTTGGAGTATCCATTATCTTTGAAGTTTGTTTATTTCTAAGAGTAACGTTGATTTACGTTGGAGTTTTGAATCACTAAATATAAAATTGTTGTGATTATCAAGTTATTTTCATTTTACAGATCCTTTCAACAATTCCCAATTCATTTGCAAATATTTCACTCAACATTTCAAAGCTTCACCACCTTCACTGCATGCCAAATCATCACTGAAAAAGGTAAGTAATATCATATTTCTCTTCGCACCACACACGCTTAAATAAATATGATTACATCTCTACTAAAGTTGCTATTATATTTGATTATTATACGTACATGTATGGTTTACGTGTCAGACACGTATGGAAAGCAAATCAGTTCACTGTTGAAATATGACTAAATTGTAAAGGTATCATTATATAAGATTGTTGACATAAATTGATTATATAAGATTGATCGGTTATAAAAATAATATATTATTGGAAAACCACAAATAAAGAAATATCAAAAGCGTAGCAAAATTCAAAAGCGGTGCGCAGAGACGGCGGTATGGAAATCCTTGCATTTTTTCATGACTATCTCCTTGTAACAAAGAATTTTGCTACGCTTTTGATATTCCTTTCTTTGTGGTTTTCCAATAATATATTCATTTTTATAATGAATTAGAGTTACACGAGTATCCATTAATATCAAATGTTGGTACCTTCCATTGCCTTGCTTTGAAGGTTTGAACAAAGCTACTATGCCCGAAAATTTTTGACATAGTGGTTGACATCCTCTCACAGCTGCCGGCCCCACATGAATAAAAAATTGCAAAAACAAGTGGGCCCCGCCCCCTATTGTGAGGGTCGGTCAACGACTATGTCAAAAAATTTCGGGTAATGTAGCAAGATTGTGAAGGTTTTGGTGATTGTTTATCTATCATAATGACCTTAGCTCTTCACTTTTGATTGTTTGAAACAATTTCTGATATTATTTGGTATTTTTCTTCCATTCTAGGGTCGTATTGTATTGGGAACGGAGGTTTTTTGATTTTGTACTTGGGTGACTTTTTTTTTTTTTTTTTTAAAGTTGATGAAGTGAGTGTTTGCCTTTTTTGTGTTGAAAAATCGGGATGCAGTCCTTTTATAAAGAAAAGTGTAGTAGTTGTGTACAGGAAGTGTATAGTAAATTGTCGATCAAAGTTTAAAATATATCAGTATACATACTTTATTCGTAAAAAAATAGTGCTCCGGTAGGGGCAAGCAAATCAGTTCAGTGCTGACGTTTCATCAAGTACATGAATGACCATAGGATTATTATTGAGTGAAAACCGAGCCATATAAGTAAATAAATATAATCACATCTCTACTAAAGGTACTATTATATTTGATTATTATACGTACATGTATGGTTTAGGTATCAGACAGGTATGGCAAACAAATCGGTTCACTTTTGAAATATGACTAAATTGTAAATGTATCATTATATGAGATTGTTGAGATAAATTAATTTTATAAGATTTGACAGTTATAAAAATTAATATATTATTGGAAAACCACAAAGAAAGGAATATTGTAGCAAAATTCTTTGTTACAAGGACATAGTCATGAAAAAATGCAAGGATTTATGTATTGTCGTCTTTGCGCACCGTGAAGACGTGGAGACCATGTCTCCGCACACCGCGGAGATACTTCGTGTTGCGTGGAGACCAAATCTCCATGCACGCGGAGATTCGGTCTCCGCGTTCCTGGGTGGACTCTCCCTGCATAGCCGAAAAACATGCTGGTTTCAAATTCGAATTCCGTATGTTCATAAATAAATTTTATTGTTAATATATATTTTGCTTTTTTTTTAATATTAACATTAAAATTTATTTATGAACAAACGTAATTCGAATTTGAAATCGACGTGTTTTCCGGCTATGGAGAGTCTACCCAGGAACGCGGAGATCGGATCTTCGCGTGCATGGAGAATCAAAAGGCAAGGACTTTACTTTATAAAGAATTTCCAACCCATTTTGTATGGAATGCATCCATGCGAATTTGGAGTCCTCGAAAACAAAAAAAATGTTATTGGAAGAATAGTAGCTGCTAATCCATTTGAGGGAAAGAGATATTTTTTATGAGTGTTATTAAACCATATTAAAGGACCAAAATCTTTTGAAGATTTGAGAAGAATTGATGGTATTGTTTTGTCTACTTATCGTGAAGCAACACTTTTACATGGCCTTCTTAGTTGAAATAACTATTCTGAGATGTTTTTAATTGAAGCAATAACTTATCAAATGCCCATATTATTGTGTCGACTCTTTGCCAATGTGTTGACTTTATGTAGCCCTACAAGTCCAAGAACTTTGTGAGACAAATTAAAGGGCTTTATGATAGAAGATTATTTACATAAAGGTCTAACATAACATGATGCTGAGATGAAATGTTTGCATTGTATAAGTTCTTTCTTAAAGAATGTTGGTAAATGTATAAATTATTACTGGTTGGTAGATTTTGATTTATTATCAATGATGATGATATGTTTGAAACCATGATTGCTAAAGAAACTACGAATATTAATGTTGGGTTAGACGTGCATTGTACTAAGAATTTAAATAAAGTGCTTATGATATTATTTTAGATTGTGTTTTAAATAGTAAGAATGGAGTTTTTTATTATTGATGGTCCGGAGGTATCGAGAAAACATATTTATAAAAATCAATACTTGCTGTTGTATGATCTCAAAATCTTATTGCATTAGCAACTGCATTATCAAGTGTGGCTGCATCTTTATTACCAACTGGTCGACCATGACATTCACGATTCAAAATTCCGCTTGAAATAAGTTCATATATGCGATGTTCTGTAAGTAAATAATCTGCATTTAGTAAACTTTTATCAACGACTAAACTAATTGTATGGGACGAAGCATCAATGGTTCATAAATGTGCTTTTGAAGCTTTAAATAAATTGTTAAGAGACATTAATGAATGTCAATTACCATTTGGTGGAAAAGTCATTGTACGTGCAGGAGATTTTCGTCAAATTTTACCAGTTTTGCAAAGAAGAACAAAAGACGATATAATGAAGGCAAGTTTTTTCACATTTATGACATTATTTTACACAACTAT
This sequence comes from Fraxinus excelsior, assembly GCA_019097785.1. Taxonomy (NCBI): domain Eukaryota; kingdom Viridiplantae; phylum Streptophyta; class Magnoliopsida; order Lamiales; family Oleaceae; genus Fraxinus; species Fraxinus excelsior. The sequence goes on along the minus strand of CM032628.1, from coordinate 36,565,730 downwards.
CGTTACTTCAAAATATGAGAGCTAAATTAGATTATTTCTTTTGCGAATATTTACTGAACATTGGGAACGGAATTCAGAAAGAACATTTATGCCAAATGATTAAACTTCCTGAAGATATCATTATCAATTTCGAAGAAGAATTAAAATCATTGGGAGAATTAATTAACATTGTGTTTTCCAATTTCCAGACATAGTGATAACTTAAATATTATGATAAATAGAATTATTTTAACTCCAAAAAATGAATATGTAGATTTAATAAATAATATGTTATTTAAAGACATTTTAGGAGAGAAATTTAAATATTTTAGTTTTGATGAAATCATTGATATTTATGAATTCAATAAAAAGGTGTAAAGAAAATTTTAGAAGTATCATACTCGTGTACCAATATAATGTATCACAATTGAGAAGCCAGAGGCCGGTGAGGGCACGGCAGCGCAGAAACGGCGAAGGTTTAGGGGACCTATTTGCACTTCGTGAAAATGTTAAGGATCTATCTGAAATTTTGCCAAATAGAAATAGCATAAACCTCATAAGCCCTTCAATCAGATTTGAGCCTGTTTGTATCTCACCCCTCCTCTGTATCCTCTCTACAGTACTCTCTTTGTCTACCTTGTGTCGAAAGTAACTTCTTTTTCTCTTCCATTTCTTTACTTGATTGGAATTTTCTGTTTCTGCATTGAACTGGCTCTATTTTTAGTTTTTCGGTTATGTTTTGGATTTAGGGATTTAGTTGTTGATTTTCTACCCCTTTTTTGAATTTTTGTTATTTTTTTAAGTTACATGGATGGTAGTTTAATTGAAGATAAAAAAATTAATATTGTAACTGCTGGTATTTTGAATAGCTGAGCTGTACCTCACGAGTGTGCTCAGGGATGTACAGCAAAAGAGCACCACTTGTCACCTTCAACTCTCTCAGGAAATTGTTGAAGGTATGTGATACAAGATCCCGTTGTTCTGTGGAATCGATAAAGCCCCTTTCTTTGTCTAGGAAGCTCAACACTGCTACTGAAAGATTGGATTTTTACAATGCTAATTATGTGAATGGAGATGATTTTAACCAAGTTATTGGGTTTAATGAGGTCGTGCAGATGGTTCAGGAACTTTAAAGAAACATCATAGTGAAGATTATGGACAGAGCGGTTTAGAATCCATGAATGGGAAGTTGCAGCAGAGTTCAAGTGGTTATGGAATGTTGCAAGGTGGTTTGGACTCCATGAGTGGGCAGTCTCAGCAGAGATCAAGTGGTTTCTATAGGGGACAATATGAAATGTTGCAGCAGAATTCAAGAGGCCATTATGCTGGAAACACAGGATTTTTTCAAGGCGATTTTGATTCCATGAGTGGACAGTCTTAGCAGAGCTCAAGTAGTTTCTACGGGGGACAATATGAAATATCGCAGCAGAATTTAGGAGGCTTTTACGCTGGAAACACAGGAATTAACCGGCAGAGCGTACATAATGCCAGAGTGTATCAGCAAAATGAAAGTGAAGTTAATTACTCTAATGCATGAAACTATTGGCAGAATCAGAATGACTCCTAGAACAGAGGAATGGTTGTTTCTCAAATAACAAATGATTTAAAACAGAACGAGAAGTTGGTTGAAGTTGCTGATATCAACAAGCTCGATGAATTCTGCAAAGAGGGAAAACTAAAAGAAGCAGTAAAACATTTAGAGTTGCTAGAGCAACAGCATGTCCCAGTTGATTTTTCTCGATATGTAATGTTGAAGAAGGCATGTTTTGAGAATAAAGCTTTAGAAGAGGTTAAATCTGTCAGTGATTACTTCATTAAATCAACAACAAATCCTTTAGGATTGCTCGATGGATTCTGCAAAGAGGGGAAACTAAAAGAAGCAGTAGAACTTTTAGAATTGTTAGAGCTGCAGCATTTCCCAGTTGATTTGCCTTGATATGTAATGTTGATGGAGGCATGTGGTGAGAATAAAGCTTTACTCGTGAGATCAATACCAAATCTTGAAGTCAAAACAAACGATAAGATTCTTGGGATGTATTCCAAATGTGGTGCCGTGAATGATGCCTTTGTGGTCTTTGATCAAATGCCAAAACGTACCATGACTTATTGGGAAATCATGATATCTTGGCTTGCTAATAATGGTTTTGGTGAAGCTTCTATTGAATTGTTTACAGAATTCAAAAGGTGTGGACTAAAACCTGATGGCCAAATGTTTATTAAGGTATTTTCTGTTTGTGGTATCGTAAGTGACATTGTTGAAGGAATGTTGCACTTCGAATCAATGAGCAAGGATTACGGAACTTCTCCCTCCATGGAGCATTATGTTAGTGTAGTGGCCATGTTTGGAAGTGCAGGATGCTTGGATGAAGCTTTGGGAGTTCATTGAACAGATGCCTATCGAGCCAGGTATAGAAATTTGGGAAAAATTAATGAATTTTTGCAGAATTCATGGACATAAGGTGCTCGGAGACCGCCGAGCTTGTTGAGCTCCTTTATCCGTCACGATTGGATCATCAATTGAGGGCAGACGTCATTTCAATAAAAGCTTTTGACCTTGAAGGGGAGAAAAATAAATTGAGTAATCGAAATCCTCTAGATGTTAGGAGTACAGTGTTCGAGTATAGAGCGGGTGACCGATCTCACCCTAATCATGAACATATATATACATTGCTTGGAGGGCTGAAGAATCATATGAAAGCTATTGGTTATAAGCCAGATACTAGATTTGTGCTCCATGACGTTGACCAAGAAACTAAGGAGGAAGCTCTTATGGCTCATAGCGAGAGACTTGCTACTGCCCAAGCTTTAATGAATTCTCCAGCTCGATCCCAATTGCGAATAATTAAGAATCTTCGTGTTTGTGGCGATTGCCATAATGCATCATCTCAACAATAGTTGGTAGGCTAATCATTGCTCGAGATGCTAAGAGATTTCACCATTTTGAAGATGGAAAATGTAGTTGTAATGATTATTGGTGAAGTAGGCCAAATTTAAGGACTTTATTTTTTCCTCTCCAAATTGAGACATGCGGGATTTAATCTATTTTTCCATATAATAGAGGATATCCTCTGCCGTTTCTGGTGTGATATCAAACTATCTGTGTGTGTGTACCACTCCTCACTCGATTATGTGGAAGAATTAAATAGATAATTAGTTTGTTGGGGGTGGTGGTGTGAAGAAACTGGACATAAGAGTTGAATACAAACTTTGATATACCCTGATGATTATTGGATGTGGTGGGGGGGAGGATTATCTAAAAATAATATGAAATGTGTACCGACAAGATCAAGATTGTAATTCATTTATCCATAAACAGATGAGCAAATGAATAAACTTTATAGTTTTGCTTAATATGAATTTAGAATAATCTCTGTGAATACGGACATAAGATGTCACACATTCATTTGCGAATACATAATTTATGTTTTATTGTGATGCATAGCTGAAACATTGTCCCCACACATGTATGTATTTGGTAGTGGCCATAACGGTGTAGCTCAGAATCATAGTGCACATGGACTTTGTTGATGTTGGTGCTTGTAAGGTGCTTGTCGACCACTAGTGTTCGCCTTGTTGATAAGGGCACATGATGGCATCGCTTTTTGCCATTAAGAAGTTGAGCACTTGATGCTCATAGTGTGTTCCGTAAGGCCCATAGAGGGTAAGACATGGCTTTCTCGGACATTTCATGCCTAACATTTCGCTCATACATCATATTTTGCTCCATGAACATGTGGTTTGTCTGAGCTCTCATGTACTGTTAAGGTTAGCTCATACATCATATTTTGCTCCTTGAACATGTGGCTTGTCCGAGTGCTCCTGTACTATTAAGGTTAGCACGAACTCTTGGATGACACGATGGATCATGGTATATTGGGATTGACGGTAGATAATGGTTTTTCAAGATTATAAAAGTTACATTTATTTCTATAAATAAAATAATAGCTTATTAATTTTAGATTTAAATGAGTTTCTCAAAAAATTTGTTGACATGATTATTTGTACAAGATTATCTTGTACGGTTATAGCTTTCCTGATGATGAGATCTGTTGCAGTTTCCAGTATGATATCAAATTGACTTTGTATATGGGGCTGGGACTGAGAATAATTAATCACAAACCCATAGAATTAAATTAACAAAACTCCAGTAATTATAATGCATGTGGACTAGTAGACAGAAAGTAGACTGCAAACCATAAGTACATAAAAGAAAAAAATAAATTAAGGTTTGTCTTAAAATACAGAATCACATGCATATTCATTTCTGCACATCATCACTTTCTGATATGGATCTTGAATAGCCTGCACCTCCCATGAAGAAACATTCCTCTTCCTTGTTTAAGCCCACCAGTAAACAAGTACAGAAAACACAAGGATAATGGAGGGGAAGAGGATGTTTTTTGGTAGTAAAATCCCAGCATCACTCATGTCAGTGTTGATGCTTGAAGGACCCAAGCCATTGCTACCGCCACCTAGTATGCCAGTGGAAGGAGTTGTCACAACAGGTGAACCGCCACTGGGCAGGCTGGTGGAAGGTGTATTGGTTGTGGTTGATACTGGCGTGGTGGCACCGCTGAAACAGATAAATGATGAGTCACTCGAAAGATTCAGACCAAAACATAATAAAGTTATGACAGAGTGAATGATTCTAGGACAGTAATTATGCACATTGATAATCAAATGACTAGGTACTTAAATCTGTTATACTCAACACAGGCCAGGGTAAATTTGCATATTTCCTCTCTAGCCCTTCCACAGGTGTTCAACTACTAAACTGGACATCAACAGCCTTTTGGGATGTCATGAAACAAACTAATTCTCTTCTCAACAAATTTCAAGTTGACTTGAAATATTTTGATGCCACTCTATACTACGTAGCCTATATAATGCAACTGTATAATTGATTTAGTCCACGGCCCCAATATATGTCTCTTATTTGCACTAGGTTCTGGTTAGAGGTGAACTCAGGCCGCACCAACTGTTTTGGGGCTGACAGACAAATTTAGTTGAGTTAAGCCACTTGTACATCAGAAGTGTACATCACTTCTGACATCATCCAAGTTGTCATGATTTGGTTGGTGAAAAGAATTTTTTATTTTTTTAAACTTTCCAATAACATGTTACCACGTGACACAATGTTGAAATTAACATAGCACGATTCAATTTGGGGGGGAACAACATTTTATAGGCCTGACATGCCCTAGAGTTTTGGGCATGGATGGGCTCATCTCATACAGCCAGCCATGCCTACAGTCTTCTTATAAAAGTCTCTACATGTGTGTCTTCTACATATAATAATAGGCTGCTTCATGCTGCTCCGGTCGTGGCCTTGGCCAGGACACATATGAACACCTCTAGATATGGTGTGTTATGATGAAGGGAAAAGAAATGATAGAACAGCATATAGGATTTAAAATTTTAAAAAAAATGTATGACAACACAAATCTCAAGGGGCGTCTAAAGGATTTGAAATGGACTTTCCAGAATTACACCCATTAATTCTAGTGCCCGCAAGATTGATTTGGTTCCTTCAATATGGACAGAAGGACAGGTCCAGTTGTCAGGGGTCATCATTTTTGAAATAGCCACCAAAACTTTTTGACCTAAAAATCCTTTGAACAGCAAAAGAGTAAAGTTTGGGTCCATCTATGATTCTATGCTTTTGACAAAGTGGCACACTAAAACCCAATTATTTACCATCTAGGAGCAGTAAAATGTAGACTTTGTTTCATCTCAATTTTTTTCAAAATACATTTTTCTCTCTCTTCTTTTCCACCAAACAACTTTCCATAAAATAATATTAAATAAAAACTCAAAATTTTTAATTATTTTTTAACCACAGATTTTTCATCAGTATACTATTTCAAAATACATTCTACACAAAAAATGAAGCTCAACCTGGCCCGTGATACATAGAACAAAATGGAAGCTTTGGATTCTGCTATTGCCAATTATTGCCCTATCGTTTCAACTTGGTGGTGCAATTATACAGCCAATAAATGAGCTATGGAGTCAAGGACACCATCATAAATAACATGAATAAAGCAAAAATGTAGAATAAAAAAACTGAAAGAAATGAGTGTAGGGACTAATCCTGTCAAAAAATTTGATTTTCTTCTGCCAAGAGACTTGAGCATGTTTTGTTTGCGCGACTTCAACCAAAAAATAAGCACCAAAACATGCTCCCAATCACTGTAGCACGGACACTTCAATTAGGATAGCGTGTCGGACACGAGTCGATACCGACACTTCTCGGACACTCTACGTCATCATTTTTCTTTTTATATTAGAAATATTATATATTGTTAATTCAAAATTATTAGCAATTAACAAATATGTACTCATGTTTAAAATATTTCTACAAGAAAAATTAATAACAAGTATAAAACTAAATTTATATTATATAAATAAAGAATTTTTAAGAATTTAATTAACGTGTCGATGACGTGTTGTGTATGTACATTTTTTAAAAATTGCGTGTCGACGTATTCGACACGAATCGTGTCGGACACACGTGTCCGTGTCCGTGCATCATAGCTCCCAGTGCTATAGCTTTGGGAGTGACGGAATGTGTGGAGAATAAATTGGTAATACGTCATGGGTCATATAAAATGTGTGAATAATGTTTAACTAGCTCAAATTCTAATTTAAGCTTTACCAAACATGATTTTAGGCCAAAATAGACAGTGTAGAGCCCGTAGGTTCAATACTTAGAATGACAGTAAAAAAAGGTAGTGTCAAGACAACTCGAATCCGGGTTGTGCAGAAGACTAGATTGTTTTTATCAGGGAATTGAATGAGTGCCCTTAACATTCATCAAAAGGTTAATGACAAAAAAATAGTGAAAAAGAAGCCGATTTGTTCCCAAATATGTTACTATTATGATCAAGCCAAAAGAATATGATAGCAAATCAAAAGGATGAGATTGCAATGCTTGACAAAGTTGGCCACATCAAGAGTAGGTTTGACACCAATACAATATGAAACAGCTTCAATCTCCAAACAAAGCGTTAATCCATTGAAAACTATACTATTAAATCCACAAATTACATGTCTAGCACGTAGTAGTACTGAACGTTGATAACACTAAAAATAGAACAATTTTAAGGTTGGCACTTGAGCAATGTCCACTCATTGTAGGGAGCAATTAGCACCTACTTGATATTAGTACAACCATAAATTTTGAGTTTCTACGTGAAGTAGAGCTTTGGCAGTTTCTACGTGAAGTAGAGCTTTGGCAGAAAATTTTTGTTAAAAAAACATTAATAAATTAAGAGCCTGTTTGGTAGGGCTATTAATCAAATTAAAATTGAAAATATGATCGTTGTTGGGTCCCACTCGTCTAACAAAAGTCAACAATAACGACTAATTTTTCAATTTTAATCCGATATTAATCTCTACCAAACACCCTCTAAGCATTTCTCTTGGAACGTGTTCATCTTTTATGAGAAAAGAGAAAAATAAAATAAAATATTGAAAAATACTTTTTCTGTAGTAGATTTGAAATGGAGTGGGGCCATCTTGCTCCAGAGCTCGAGTAAAGCTGTGTTTTTTAAATCCACAACCACAAGGCAACAGAAGGCTCTCTAAACCATACAAAAACAGCACATTAATGTGTGGCTCTCATGAATGACAACCTAGATTGTTTGCGCCATGTTTATTCATTCGATAGTATTTTGACGAAAAATGTGTAGTTAAAAATAAAAAAATAAATTTATTAATTAAATTCTTGGATTATCTTGATTAAAAAAATATAGACAAATAAATCATGTACTAGTAACTCTCATACCTTGCACTTGCAGGGAAAGAACAGCCAGATGAGCCTGTAAATCAACCCAAAGAAGAGACGGTGAATAGTAGTAAAACTTTCCATGGTTAAAAACGCTCCCAAATCACAAAATTTACAGCCAAATTTCACTTTTATCACCTAAGTTTCATTTTTGTTCCCATCATCCATATCAAGTAAATCGAATGTGGCAAACAAAACAAAAAATAAACCATTAGTTTACTAAAATGTCTAGTCATTCTAGTGTCTCCTCAGTAAAAATACTCACTCTAAGTTCGGCGACCAACAATGATTTTAACCCTACTGTACTCAGTGGTAATAAAACTTGAGTACATTCTCACACACACGATGATCAGTAGGACATTTTCACTTCTGTTTACTTTTAATATTCTGCACTGTCAAGTCGAGTAAGAGTCCATCTTAAAGAAAATGCCATTACGGTCTGTAGAGACTTACTGGGATCAGAGGTGACTGTGTAGGCAGTGCCTGAAAAATCACAGGCTGTTGGGGTTTGGCCTTTTTTTTGGAAATAACTGTTGACAGCATAGTTGCAGTGAGCCCTCACAGTATTTGGGTTGAAACAAGGTCCATTTTGGTGGGTGGGGTTGCAATCAGCCCCTGCACCACATGCATAATCCAGTGTTTTTTGCAAGGCTTGATCACTCAATCCCTCCTTGCAAATGCACCAAGTTGCACCTACCAAAATACCACAATAAATGGGAAGAAATTTAAACAATAAGGGCATGTTTGAGTAAGTTTTTTCCTGACTTCTTTAAGATACAATTTGACGATCCTACAACCCAAAAGACATAAAATAAAAGAGGAGATAATCAAAAGATCCGTTGACTTTCATATCCACCCACGCGTAGGCAAATTTAAGAAATAAATTAGAGGATAATCAAGAATGCTTTTGAGTACCCCATTTTGTTTCAAAAAAAATTATGTGGTATTAATGGAGTTTTTTCAGAAATTAGTTTAGTAAATGCAAAAGAACATCTTATGAAACTATTTTTTTTACTTAATGCATTATATCTTGTGCATATTTAAACCTTAGAATAGAGTAAAAAAAAGGAAAGAAATTGTAGTTAAAAATGCTTACTTGAATGAGCAGCCATGGCTAAAATGAGAACAAGAACCAGAACCAAAAATCTATCCATGAGAAAAGGGATTACACACAATGTTGAGAACAAGAAGATTGGTGAGAAAATAGAGGATTGCAAAAACGACCGTTGCAACTTGGAAATAGAAGATGAGATAAGTGAAAGAGTAAGTGACTAAGTGTGTGTTCTGTGTGTCAATGTGAGAGAGAGAGATATATAAAAGGGTGTATTGAATATAGTGAATTTTAGTGGTACCAAGGTGGCCCAGGCTGGTACGCTGTCAGCTTGCTACATTGTGCATTCGTGCTTCATGTTTTTTGAATTTGGTGATTCTCTCTTCTCCTTAGTATTATTATAACTTTGAATTTTGAAATTTAAGGGTTCGTTTATATGCTTTCCATGAAAAATGGAAAATATTTTTTATTTTTTAACTTTTATAGTTTTTGATTGACAAAATTTTTTCGAAAAAATATTTTTCAACTTTTCGAATTTTCCACTTTTTTGAGGAAAATAAATTTTTGATATTTTGGTGAGAAAATATTTTCCAACTTTTCAATTTTTTTATTTTTGCAATTGGAAAAAATTATAGACACAATTGTTAAAAAAATAAAATTTACTTTTATTGACAATTTCCATACAAAACAAAGTAAAACGAATGATATTCGGTATGATTTTTTTTTCAATATTTTTTTTTATTTTGCAATTGGAACAAATTCTAGACCCAATGGTAGAAAACAGTATCACTTTAATGGACGATTTTCATAAAAAAACGAAATCAAACGGATACCAAACTTTCAAAATTTTCCATGGAAAATTATACCAATCAAACACAATTAATTACAATTCTCAGCAAAATAATTTCTAGGAAAATCTTTTCTCTGTAAAACATTTTCTCTCTACCTATTTTTCACATTTCTATCAAACGGACCCTAAAATAAGAGTAAATTCCTCTTTGTTATTGATTTTTAGGTAACTTGGAACTCAAAGTGCTACAAAAATAAAATGTTGATATTCGAAGCGTAAATGTACTTTACCTAAGGTTGATGACCAATGATCTTGCTTCGCGTATAGGAAAATTCTGTCATGCTTTTTACAGGGAATTATTTGTCATTTTTATATTGATTATTAACATAAAAAAATAAAAAAAACAATCATCATACAAGTTTTGTCAACATATGAGTTAGGATAATGCTATTTTGCCCAAATTGATTGACAAAAAAAGGGTGCTCAAATGATGCGGCACCGCCCTATTGGAGGGAATCTGTGGCCATTTGAGCACCCCCCCCTTTTGTCAACTAATTTGGACATTGTAGCATGGTCCTATGACTATGAGTTATTCCCCTATACAATGGGAATAACTCTGATGATCAAAGTACGATACACGATGAAGATATGGTAATTGGCATCTTGATAAGAATCAAACTACATTGAATTATTTGGATAAATGGAATCAAGCGAGCAAGACAGACCGATCGACGAGAGGGATTGAAATAATGAACTCGTGCTATTGTGACGTTTTAGAACACGCTAACTGATGGAGCAATGTCCTAATTACTAAAATCAGTTTTTAGTGGATTTGGTAAAAGTCAATGAAGTCATTTTTTGGTTAGGATAAAAATCAAAATTTTATAGATTTTGATACGATGAAATATGTGTGAAAAGTTGTGAATATCATAAATATATAGTTAAAATTAATTGTGAACTTTAAATTAGATTAAAATCTAAAAGTTAACCGGCCCCACTAAACATGGGCTAAATGTGTGTGAGTCCCGTAAGAAAATGAATTTAAAGATAAATAATTTTATAAAATAAAGATTAAAAGAAGGGCTAATTATTGCAAGATGCATAGAAGTGACTATGATAAGTAATAAATTGGATTGTAATTTTTTTTTAAAGAAATACCTAAATTATAATTATTAAACCAAAAGAAAAATACTCTTTAACTTTAAACAAATAAAAAAAAAAAAGTTTCTAATAATTACCTTCCTGACTGGATGGAAGAATATGGACACCTTGATGTATGACTCAATGTACAAGAAGCACAGCCCATAAGATTTTGTTAAGAGTGACAAGGTCACATGGATCTCCAGCTACTAGGGGAATGTCATGTTCGTCCAGGCTCAGGACGAATGGCAAAACCTGGAAGAATGTTGTTGAAGTGTCCTTATTCTTTAGTACATTTCTCAGCTGTCAATTATGTTTAATTGATATTTGGTTCACAAAAAGTAATGGGTCCAAGTGCTCATAAGCTAATACAAGCACACCCAAACATGCTTGAAATAGTGATGCAGATATGTAATTTAAGAATTGGAAACGGGAATTTTATATGCATAGCCTTTGGTTCCATGTCCAATGGTAGAGTAGAACCAATAAAGAACGGGATTATAAACCAATTAGCCAAATAAACTGGGTATTATTTGATGAGTTTAATTTACTAGAAACAAATCAAACCTTCGTTTAATACACATTAAAATTTTCATTCTCATTATTCTATCCATTTTCAACCACATATTCTTCAATGAAATAAAATTTTTCATCACATCAATAACTTTTTCTTCTTTTTCAACCACACGTTCTCCATCAATCTACTATTTCAGAATATATTCTTCCAAAATAATGTAGCTCAAACACGCCCCAAAAGTTAAAATTATTTTTTCTAGTTAAAGAGAAAATATAAGACGTTAAAAATCTTATGCACTTTGTTTCAAATTTCAAAAAAAAAAAAAAAAAAAAAACTCCAGCAAAGAAATGTGAACGCAGAACCGGTCCCAAGACTTTGACTTCGTGTAAAATTAAAAGGAGTGCTGACGCCAGACAAAATAGCGATTATTCTGCAGACTGAGATCAATAGACAAAAATAGGGAATAAAGCAAGAGGAACACCAAAGGAAACGACAAAAAATCTTTATTATTCAACAACTGCATGAAAAATAACCCACAAGCCGGGTTATATAGCCGAATATGCGAAATTAGTGAAAATTTACCAAACATGATAAATTCTAATTTCACTATCAAAATAACATACTTAATAAAAGAAATAATATCACCAAAATCCTACTCAAATCGAGCTCTTATTCTATATTAAAAAGGTAATCGAAATATTACCATAAACGGTAAAAAATAACTTAAATTGATGATTCGAAAAGGAAAGCAGCTGAATTCGGCTTCGAAATCGATGCTCACGGAGCAAAGCTGGGTGACCACATCGTGCGTGCCGAAAAAACCTTTTCGGATTGGGGTCATGGGCGTGATTCTGACACCGTAGCAAAAGTTATGACTAAAATACCGAAACATACCCGTAGATGGCCCCAATTAGAAAATACTGTCAATTATTTGCCAATCTTGCGCTGATCTGCCAACTCATGGCATCTCAGCGCCATTAATGTATTATTAGACAGATCGGCCTCGTTTGACTCGGATCCTCCTACATCAAGTGCACTATTTCAAATTTACACAAAGTTTAAAAAATAAAAAATTAAAGCTATTATATTAATTATTAATTGCCATGATAAAAAAATATAAATATCACATTTATGTGGTGTCTAGTAATTGTGAGACTTTGTGCAATCGGACCACCTACACACCCTCAATATCGGGCTTTTGAACACGCTACCAATATTGATTTATGTAATTTGGGTGAAATTCTGAAATGTCTCAGCGTAAAGTTCTTTTCTTGTGAGACTTGGTGCATGATCCAATATTTTTTTCAAAAAAAAAAAACAAAAATATTGGGTAAATTAGTTATTCAGTTCTGGCCACGAAAATCGACTTGAAGTTCAAAGGAACCAACCTGAGTTGGTCAATTTGAAATCACTAGTTTCGATATAACATGTGCACCCCCAAATGTGATTTAAGGTGGGGGAAAAAGTGAAAATTACAAAAAATCAGGTATTAAGTTTGACATTTTTAAAAATCAAGTTTTTGCTTTATTTAGTCAAAACTCAGCTATTAATTCCACAATTAATATTAATATTATAAAATTAAATTAATCTATATATCCACCCACCCACCAAATTTCCTAAATCTATCCCAACCCTAGAGAATTCATTTATATCCTCTCTCCACTCTATCACCTCTCTCCACACGATACCGTCGCCGCCTCCTCCTCCCCTCCCTTCTCTCCCTACCGGCGTCGCAACGCTGCTGTGAATGGCAGCAGCGTCGCGACGCTTCCGTTCAGCTGCTGTGAAGCAGTGTCCTCCATTAACAGTGGCATCCTCCATTCAGCAGCGTCCTCCCTTCTCTCTGCCCTCGAAGCAGCCCACCTCAAGGCGGAGAGGCGGTAGCCACAAGCGGAAATTGGCTTCCATTAACAGTGGCAGTGGTTCAACTACTCAGGCCATTTCCTCCAAGCGTCAGGCCAGAGAGAAGCCATCTCCAGTGCCATTTCCTCTGATCCACCACAATGGACCATTTGCTAGGGCGCGGGTGCAGCCGAACAACAACAACGGTGTCGACGGTGGAGCCAACAGAGCAAGTTCGCGTAGAAACTTCGGTGAAGAAAGAGGATTCGATTGAAGTGATTGAAAATTGGGAGGCTTTTGAGGTGAAGATCGAGGATGAGTACGAGACCATTAGATCGATAGATGCATATGTCTATGTGGTGCCTACTCATCCTGGTTAGTAAAAACCAAATAACAGGTCACAAATGGGTGGGACGCTTTGCCAAATTATTAATTTTTAATAGGTTTTTTTTCAATGTGTTTGTGGTGGTCGGTGTGGTGGATCTATGGTGGTGGTTCGTGTGGTAGACGTCGTTTTTGTTATTGTTGTGCGGCTTGTGCCGATGGTAGGGGTGGTGTTGTGTCCGTGACCAACTATTTGATCGGTCTGTAACCAAGTATCGATAGTGTAGCGACCGAGAAAAATTCAAATTTCTCTTGTAGAATTCGGAAATAAATGAGTTATATTATTAAGTTGATACGACCCTTCCTAAAAGTTTAATTTAAATTTTTGGTTACGATAGTAAAGTTGTGTACACTTATCCATTGTCAATTGATTTTCCAATTAGTATATTTAATTCATATATTCTCCACTCACCAGATTTTAGCCCATGATTATAACCATTAATCCATGTTTAAAGCAACAAACTAATCATTTAACCTCCATTTTCCTGTCAATTGTCATTGGAAGTGGAAGTCTATGACACGTCCACCCAATTAAATATTTAACCACCCACTAACATTATCCTTTGTAACTACATTGGCCATCAACAATTAATTTGAAATCTGAAATTAATAACCGTTCCATTTTATTTTAAGAGTCATAAGTTAGTTTCAAATGCATGTTATTATTCTAAGGTAAATGCTAATGTTATCCGTCACTTGAAAAATCAAATTTCAACTTCTTTAGCTACCTTTGTCTAACCAACCACAAATATACACACATAAATTTCATTTAGCCTTTTCTCATAGATTAAAGGCACTTTTGAATCTGGAAAATATTTGAAGGATAAGCTAAGAGCACGCTGCATTTTATTACGAATTGGACACAAAAGGTTAATCAAACTTCAAGCGCTTGAGGTATGGGTGTTTTCTACACTTTTGTATTGAAGTAAAAATTTATGTGTTTTCGAATTGCTTTAAATGTATTATTGTGTTGCTTATGAGAGAATGGAAGCACCTTTTGGTGGCTCAAACAAGAGATAAAGAGATGATATATGATACTTGAATGGGGTTATCACAACCCGAAGAGTAAACGGCTGACTGATCACCGGTTCGTTTTGCTAAATTGACTGTGACACAATTAACCAAAGTTTGCATTTTGAAAATATATATTTTTATCATTTACTTAAGTGTTTTTTCTACCGAATATTACTTGGTGGCAAGTGTTCAGACAAATTTGAAATGCTTTTAAATTCTAGTAATATTTCCATTTATGTAAACCTTTTATGAATGCTTATATGACACTCTTGACAATGTTTTAATGTTTATCTCGTCTGGTTTTATGTAATTTGCATGACAATTATAATTTAAAAAGTTTGAATTGACAATGCATGAAATTTATTTACTGTTGAATTAAATTTCAGATTTTGCCTTTAATTTGAAAATGGAATAACTTGGGCTACGGCACATATTTTTGAGTGAAATTAGATGAGTTTGAAAGATCTACGAATCTTCTAACAGTATCCTTTGGAATTACCTTAAAATAGTAACTAGAGAAACAGTTATCCCTATTTTAGTAAACTACGTCGAAATAGTGACGAGTTTTCTGTCCCACTTGGTTGAAAAATATTTTCGTACCTTAAGCGTCATCTTCGAGATCCCAAATTTTTATATGTTGTTCCTACATGGATGTAAAGATCTCAGTTAAAATTTTATAAGTTTTCGACGATATTTGCTAGGTCAAACAATTTTAGCTATTCGCTGCAATGCTATTGGTATTGCTGAGTACTTTCGAATGTTTTTCAAAACAAAATCAAATTTTACTGAAATCGTCTAAGTAGATATAGATAATTACCTCCCATCATATTTTATAATACATTTCAAACTTCAAGTCTCCATTATTTGAAAATTATTTTGGTTGACGTTAAATAGCTCAAATTAAGAAAAACTTTTAACGCTTCTAGTTCCTAGAATTTGGGGCATTACAAGTGGTGGATTAGGATGGGGGACGAGTGATTGGGTATATGTGGTGGATTTGTGTCTATGGCTGTGGGAATCCGTGTGGTGGATTTGCGTGTGTGTGGCGATGGAGGTAGCGTCGGGCGGGCGGATGGGACGAAGAGTGTATGTGACCCAACTATTTGATCGATCTGTGACCAAATATTGGTGGTGTACTGTAATTGAGGAACATGTGTTTGGGTGTATGTGACCAATTATATGGTATGTGAGACTGTGACCTTAAAATTCGTCATCTGTGACTGAAAATACAATCTGTGACCAACAAATTTGGAAATATGCAATTTCTGTGACCTATAATTTTTTTACTTGTGACCAATTAAACATTTGTGACCTATAATATTTTTAACGAGTGACCAATGACGTCAACTGTGACTCGAACATTTTTTGATTTATGACTTCGAAATAATCTGTGACCAATAATTTTATAAACTGTGACTGAAAATTAATTTTTATTTAATTAATTAATATATGTGGCCAAATTGTAAATAACTGTGACCTTAACATTGCTGGAATCGGAACAGTCGCCGGAATTGAGTGGCGGCGGAACGGTCATCGAAAAAGCTGTCGGAGTACTCGTCGATCACGCCGGAGTAGGGCAACCAGAACTGTCGCCGGAGCAGTAGGGTGGGGGTGGGGTTAATTATATTATATTACAATTAAATATTTAATTAATTAATAAAAACTTGATTTTTGCAATTTTGAAACTTAGCACCTGATTTTCTATTTGGGGAAAGATAATACCTGATTCATGAATTTTTCCCAGGAAAAAAAACCTTGATATTTACATGGGTTAACCCAAAATAACTTTGGGTTTCACTGAGCCTAACTAAATATCAATAGGTATTGACATGAAATAGCACTATGGGTTGTTTGGAAGATGGACTGCTCCTTTGGGTAGTGATTTAGTGGGTCGGGCTACCTTTCACGGATCCCAAATTATTAATTAGTGAAAATTAGGCCGTGTACTTATTTTATTAAAGGAAATTGAATTATACTAACATTTTAAAATAATTTTTTAAATATTGGTTCCTTCCCATATTAATTTTTTAGAATTTTACTTTTTGAATATATTTATATTATATCTTAATGTTGTTATTAGTAAGATAACCTCAAAATTAGAACAAAGGGAGTTTTCTTCCCCCATTTTGCGACCGTAGCAGCCGATTCACGTGGGTTCAGGCCGATGTCAATGGATCTAGCTAGCTGAAGAATAAAAATGGCGGTGGTTTCCGGATGGAGGTTGACGGTGACAATGACATGCATTAGCAGATTCAGACATTTTGTGTTGTGGGTCAAAAATTAAAGTGCAATTTTTTTTTTAAAAAAAATGATATAATATTAATGAAAATAAGTTAATATACATTTTGATACTTTGAAAACGTTTTATAATTATATCATTATCAATATTGTTAAATGAATTTTGCTACTTTTATAGTTTTGTTACCCTTTCTTTCAATTTTCAATTTTTAATGTTTGAAATAATGTTTTTTTTTTAAATGTGTAGTTGAGAAGATTTTTATTTATTTATTTACGTGTAATATTATTTAATGAAAGATAGTGTGGTTGAAAATAAGATAAATAAAATGAGAAAGGGAACCAAACGGGGCTTAATGAAGTAAATGAAATTTAAATTTAGTGCAAAAGTAATCAAATTACGTTTAATCCCTAACTATCCTAAACTCTTTGACGTGATATTCGATATAAAATCTTCTAATAAAATGATGTAATTTATATTTAAAAATATTGTGTCAAACTTTAATGAAATAATTTTTTTTTAAAAAAAAAAAGATAAGATAAATGCTTCTTTTAATACGTACATTTGACACATATTTAACTACTAGGTATAAGCAATGTGCAATGCACATTTGCTTAGTTTATATATAATTTTTTTTTGGTTCATTAAATAATTAATGATGTAATATTTATGCAATTGATAAATAATTACACATTGTGATATATTAATTTTAATTTGAATAGTATTAAATTCTAAATTAAAATGTATAAGTTTGTGTTTTGTACTATTATATTATATTAAATTTTGCACTTAATCATGAACTTTTTTGTACATAATAAAATAATAGATAACATTATAATACAAAACTAAATAAGTAAATATTTTTTCTTCATTGAGTTCAATGTACCTTACCAAATAAATTATTAGCATTTTTTAATTGATAATCTCTACATCCATTTTATTTTTTTAGTTTCATTTTTTCCTAGTGACTAAAATGTAGTAGTACAAAGTCTTTTGCATTTTTCATTCATTTATTAATAATGTTTTAAAAGGTGTAATGCGTTACGAGACGTCGATATTGAGAATCAAAAATCACAAATTTAGGCGTGTCAATGCGAAGAATAAGCGTCATAATGCGTTTCGTATTTTTAATATTATTTTAATTATTTTTAAGACATTAAATATATTTTTATTTTAAAAAATAGTTTTTTTCTATATTATAAAAAATAGATTTTTTACTATATCATAAAATTATTTAATATTTAAAAATAATACTTACTAAACATTTAATATAATACTATAATATTGCTAATTAGTGTTAAAAGAATTTTAATTTTTTTTATTAATTAAGGAACTAAACATGAGCATTAATCATAGGATTTATACGTAAACTCTGCGGATTTGATAATTCCGATATCTGGAAATGGAGATGAAGGGTTTTGGTTCATAATCGAGAATGATTCCGACGTGAAGTTCGTGGGAATTCAATTGGGGTCGAACCGAGTGCAATGAATACATAAAAATAATTCAAAGTAAATATATCTTTACTAATTAGATTCATTATCCTACAATTAGTCTCAACACTAAAAATTAAAAATAAATATGTTAAAATAGTTTACTTTGTTAAATTAAAATATTTTAAACTTATAGAAAATAATATCTAACATTAATATATTAATAATCAAGTGCAATTTAAGTTAAATTTGAAAATTAAATAAATGAAAGAATGAATGTGAATATTACAATTTAATTAGTTGTAATTCAAAATCAAATTAGTCAATTAGACATACATTTGAAAATGATTTTGATGAGCATTTTAACATTTTTTTTTTGTCACTATCCCACATTGGAAGTTTATAAAATTATTGGAGTTAAGAGAATATATAAAATACACAATCCCACATTGGAAGTTTATGAAACCTTTAGAGAAAAGTGTATCTATAAAATGAGTATGACATCCAATACTTCTCCATGAGTTTTAGAATTGTAAATTTTGAAGCTTAATAATGGAGTTAAAAAATTTTAAACTAAAAAAAAAAATCTTGAAAACCTGTCAAAACCGTGATTGGTTCTCGGGTCATGGTTGAATCGGCCGGTTCGACGGATTTTAACCGGTTTTGTAAATAATCAAAGTTAACCGGTTTCGACGAGTTTTAACCGGTTTTATAAACTTAAATGTTTTGGCTCGGTTTTGGCCCAGTTCCCGATTTCACCGGTCGAACCGGCCGGGTCGGACTGAGTTTGACAACATTGAGTAGTACAAAACCTTTTGCATTTCCCATTCATTTATTATTAAATAATGGAATTCCAACATACACAACATCAATGACCATGGCTTAATTGCTATTTAATGGAAACAATAAAACTAACGGTGAAAATAGATTTTCCGTTAAAACAACAAATTCCGTTAAATTTTTCGTTAAAACAAAAATTTCCGTTTCATAGGCACTTTATATATATAGAAGATTTTTGATATTTGTTTAGACCATGCAATATGACTATGATGTTGTTCTCAAAACGCGCTTCTAGGTGACGTAGATGATTTGTGGATTCAAACAGTATACGATCACCGACGAATTTTGAAAGTTAGTATATGATCGAAATTTTCAAAATATTAGTTTGGAACGACCTACTTTGATACGTCGTAATTTTTGCTACGACTGATCATTTCTTACGCCATTAACGAGCAAAAAAACTAGATTATTAGCACTTTGAAATGATATTAGGAGTGCGATATTTCTAATTCATTTGGCATCCCATAATAAGTGTAACAAAGTAGGTTATATGGATGTCTAAACAATTATTTCCTGGAAAAAAAAATACCATAAATTTTGTGAGGTCATTTGACCACACATGACCCAAGTGGGTCCGCCCCCGATGACATGGTAGCTCGATGGATAGCAGTGGTCCAATGGATTTTATGGAGGAAGCGGCATTGGTGTCGTAGATGCGAAGGTGATGGGCAGTAGAGGGCAGCCAAAGGGGAGGCATGAGTGTCGGTGGTTATAGAAAGAAGTGTCGTGTCGGTGATCAATGCTGAAATCAACGAAATATGGTGGTGGTATTTCTAGGGTATGTGTGGGATTCTAATGTGGGTAGTTTTTTTGAAATTAGAGTCACTATTTTTAGAATTTAAAACAATGAACACTAAACTCGAAATTTATAAATAAAATTAAAGTATGTCGATGTTTGGTAGGGATTAAAATTTATATTTTAATCTAAATCAAAGTTAACAATTACTTTTAATTATATATTTCATGGAGCCACAACATTTCAAACACGCATTTTAGAACTTTTACCAAAATCTACTAAATATATAATTTTAATTCATAATTTCACTCACGATTTACAAGGCTACTTGCACGAGTATTTTGCTAGTCAACTTACCTCGATCACTTCGAGAATCTTTTGAGGTGCCATCAAAAGCTCTTGACAATTTTATTTAAAATTTTGACAGTTTTAACAGAAGTAAAAAGAAAAGTGCTACAAATACATAATATTACACGTAATAGTATCCATAATTATACGTGGCACTGGATCCAACCTTTAATTCAAATTTCACACTTTTTACATCAATAACGAGATTTTGTCCACATCACATTATGGACATCATTATGTACCCAAATTATGTAAACATAGAATTTTCCCAGTAAAAATGGGTAATTTATAATTAACTTTAGCAAAAAAAAAAAAAAAAATGATTGCCAATGTCTCTATTACCATGTTGATTTATTAAGGAAAAAAACAGCCAAATTCCTGAGTTAACCTACAAGACCATCTTTCAAGCAAAAATATTTGAAATTCAGAAAAATAAAATATAGAAAAATAACAACATAAGTAATTACATAGAAAACTCCAAAACTAAATAAGATCACGGACTATCAAAGATATAATTTTTTTTTACAACATGAAAATTGTTACAATCATATAGAATTATTACACATTGAAACCCTCAATTACAAACTATTCCACTCTTTAAAAAATTCTAAAAGAGAGCTTTTTGAATGCAGTAAAATCTCTAGTTTATGTAAATGGTTATATAGGCAAAGAAATATTTAAATTTAATTTACACTACCGTAATTAAACTCTAAAAAAAATGGAAAGAAATAAGGTAAAAAGAAGAAAACAAAGTGAAGAACAAAATTCGAGGCAAGTGAAAATACTCTCTTTAAGATAATATTACCTCGCAACGGTGTTAACGGACTACGACACTTGTCTCCTAAGATACAACGGATATAACATGTGGTAGAAGTACTTCAAACCACAAGAAATAGTGAACTTTGAACGATAATTTTCTCTCTACAAGAAAATGGTTTTGGAATGATTTTTGGAGAGTATTTCGCAAAAGTTTTGATGTAATGCTCAATGATATATGATACATAATGGACGTCCAAAGGGTCCTATATATAGATGAGAAAATATTGTGAGTAAAGTGCCGTGCCCCCAAATTCATCAACTTTTACCAAAAGTCGCAGCATCTGTTGTCGCTAGCCTATAGCTAGGCTCTCACTCGAGCAATAGTGATAAGTTTTCATCAAAACCTATTCACTCGTTGGCGTTAAACTGTCACTGGATCGATGAAGATAGCTATTTTTCTAGCCCGTATTTCCTCTTTTCTATTTTACTTTGGACCACAATTTCTCATTCATTTGAGATTGGTTTTAAAATTCTAAATACTCCACGACGACTTACTCAAAAAGTTGAACAAGTTAGTCTATTTATATTCATAATTTGACAATCAAATTAAGTCCAAATATTTGATTAAAGTTGACACGAAAGTCATTTTCTCATACTTAAATTTCCATTCAATAAACCTGATTATAAATGTTACAGTTAGATTTTTTTTTTTTTTTTTTTTTTTTTTTGTGCTTCTTTGGCAATGAACAATCACTTCTATCTATAGTACTTATTGCTCGACAATTTGCACTAATTTTGCATGCAAATCTTATGAAATTCAAAAAAAAAGAAAAAAACTGTAAAAGGCTATAAATGCATGCAAAATCTTCAAAATGTGGCAAAAATAATATTCATACATTACTTGCTACTTTGTTCATTGAACAAAGTCCCGTCAATAATATCAAATTTAGATATAGATTTTTCATTTGGGTTTGAGTTCAGGTAGCTGTGTTAAATGGATTGTCAAGATTCATCTTGAATCATTGATTCTAGTGAACTCAAAAACATGATGTACATCGATGATGGATGTTGGGGACCACCGAACTGAGCCGATCGATTCATTTCACCAAATGTGGGCCTGGCTCGCACATCGGTTGGCTGATCGAGTTTTCTTAAATAAAAACTGCATTTCATTCCCAACATACGAATCGACGAGCAACTCATTCCAATTAATATTCAAATTGAGGCAATAGTACGATAAGTGATTAAATTATCACCACAATAAATGTATGATATACCACGATTTTCTTATTTACTTAAATAATAGTGAGGAAAATAATATAAATATCCTATTTATTACTCATTGATATATTTATTCATTCCATTGCCATCGTCTAAATACCACATAAAATATATCTCTCTCATTTAAAGATAGTCTCCTTCTCCTGTCCGTGGCGCGCAGGAGAAGTATTGGCAAGGGAAAGCTGAACCTTTTTTTTTTTCATATTATTTTTCTTTTGTTTTTTGTTAATTTTTTATATATAAAATCATGTTTAATATCGAATGAAATTTAAATTTTAATCTAAATCAAAGTTAACCATTAATTTTAATAACATATTTCATGAAATTCGTAACTGTTTTATCAAAATTTACTAAAAATTTGATTTTAATCTCCATCATATGGGCGAAATCAAAATAAATATGAATAGTCCAAACAGATATCGAATCTACAAATTACTTATGTCATTTCGAAACTTATTTCAAGAACTACATTATGGGTATATCAAATAGTCCAAACAAATATCGAAATTAGTTAAATATACGTCAAACGTGAGTATTAAAAAAGACGTCTAATAATTGGACGTAAATGTACAAAGTATTAGACGTCTTTTTTAAGACTTACGTTTGACACATTTTTAATTATTTTCGATATCTGTTTGAACTATTCGATATGCCCATAATATAGTTCTTGAAATATGTTTTGAAATGATATAAGTAAATTGTAGATTCGATTAGCGTATGATCGTCGGAGAATTTTTAAAATTTACATCCAATTATTAGACGTCTTTTTAAATACTCACATTTGACGTATTCTTAAATATTTTCGATATATGTTTGGAATATTCGATATGCCCATAATGTAGTTCTTGAAATAAGTTTCGAAATAACATAAGTAATTTGTAGATTCGATTAGTGTACGATAGTCGGAGAATTTTTAAAATTTATGTATATTATCGAAATTCAAATTAATTTTGATTTTGCCCCCATTTGATGGAGATTAAAATCAAATTTTTAGTAATTTTTGATAAAAGTTAAATAGTTATGGATTTCATGAAATATGTTATTAAAATTAATTGTTAACTTTGATTTAGATTAAAATTTAGATTTCATTCGATACCAAACATGATTTTATATTAAAAAAGAAAAAAGAAAAAAAAGGGTTCAGCTTTGGCAAGGCAAACCTTAAATACTTTCACATTCTGAACGTGTTATTGGATGATTTGAGACCATAAATTCAACTTATGACTAAAAAAATAAGTAAATAAATAAATTGTTCATATCCAGTTGAATCAAACATGGACTATACGTGTGCGTGTATATTTTGAATTAAATCGGATCTATAGCATGTCACATATTAAATATATTTTTATATTTTTATAATATAAATAATTCTATAGAAGTTTTCTATGTCGCTAAAAAATGTCCAACAAGTTCACATCATCCCATTTTGTCATACTTGCAAGTTGCAATACAAATTGGGATTGAATCTACTCCATTAAAATATTTTTATATCCTTATTATAAAAAATGTAATTCCTCTACTTTGAACTAAATAAAAATCTTGAGAAGTTTCACTTTAGTGGACTCAAAAACAAGATGTACATCAATGAATGTAATAAATATTTTGACCTAATTTTCTCTATAAATTAAATTGGATAAACCAATATGAAAAACAACAAAACTTTCTCAAAATATATACACAATAATGCATATGACAGGTGTTGGGGGACCACCAAACCTAGCCGATCGACTCGTTTCATCAAGGGGTGTATTCAATTGTGACTTTTAGAGACTTTTAAAGACTTTTTTAAGTGAACGATTTTTGTGGATTTTGTGGACTTTTAAGTTATTTCTATAGATTTGGTAAGAATTAATAAAATTCTTCCATGAACTTCTGTAAACTTTCATTAGAAATTTTTAGCGACATTAAAATACTTATTTTTTAAAATAAAATATTAAGCATATATAATATAATATTTTAAACAATTTCTTATATGTCCAAATCATTCATAATTCGTATAATTGAAAATACAAAACAATAAATCAGCTTTCTCATGTAAAATAAAATAAAATAATTTTTAAGTCACATAACATGAATTAACAAATAATCAAAATACCAAAAAAAAATAAAATTGTATTTAGTTATGTTCGACAACAAAAAAAATTTAAACATTCCTAATATTATTCCACATAGCAGGTGCTATAGTAGCCCGCACTCTCTCTTTCTTGTTCTGGACTCTCAAAAAAGGGTCAAAAATATTCCCCTTCATTAACCGAAGAAGATGAAGAATCTTCATTATCAAGTTCAATAGGAAATTCATCAAAAAGACATTATTTGCAAAGAAAATTGTGTAATCCTACACAAGTTAATACGAGCTCCGTTTGTGTACTATATGGAAATGGAGGAGCAGTTTTAAAAATTATAAATCATGATTTAAATATACCAAATATCCTCTCAACTACGTTCCTCAATGAAGCACGACGAAAATTAAATAACTCTTTTGTATTTTCAGGGTCACGACCTTGACTAGCAAAATCTTGAAGATGATAACGAACACCTCAAGGAGTTAAGAATTGACGCCGATTTGAAAACCCACAATCTCCCAAAAAAATTTTACCTGAACATAAAATAATTGTAAAATTAGCACATGACTTATAACATGTATAATTATCATACAATAAGATAAAAGAAAAAAATTGAAATAATAAAGTATCTATTGCAAGCATTTGACAAATCCATTTTTCTCCATAAATGTACCTTATTTAGGTAACAAAAAAGTGGAATACACCATAGAGAGAGAGAGAGAGAGAGAGAGTACAAATCAATAAAATTAGTTTTAAATTTCTTGACTTGAAGAAGAATCTTATTTAAGTCAAAAAAGTGAAATACACGAGACTCGAGAGAGAGAAAGAGAGGAAAATGACCGGCTCTTGACAAATCTCACGGTAGAATGAGAGATTTGTTTTAACTTTTAAGATTTTCTATTCATATTTTTTACCAAAAAGTCTCCAAAAGTCTAGCAAATTATAAAGTCCCTAAAAGTTATTATCAATTGAATACCTCGTAAATAGGGTGGATATGGGTTGGGCTTGGGTGCGTTTCTGCTTCAACCCAAACTCAACTCAACATGATCAGTTTGATCAAAATTTAATCTAATCAAGTATCGGTCGGATTGGTCGGTTTGTGACGAGTTGTCACAAAAATTAAAGAGGTTCGTTAATCAACCCAACCAATATTGACTACACGTTAATTTACACTTGGAAAACAAATTTTTTTGAACAACAGTATTCTTACTTCTTAGTTATTTTAAATAAAAACTAGAAAATTTTCACAGAATTTTTATAATCTTCCACTTTGTGCAGTTTCATTAGCAGTTGGAAGAAAAAAATAAAACTTGCGAATCAGGTGCTGCATTGTAAAGCTTCTGTAGGAAAAAAAAATCATGTACTACCTTGTTTGATCCTGATTATTTTCAAAATATATTTTTTTCTCTCTTATTTTTAATTACATATTCTTCAATAAAATAATATTATACGTAAATCTAATTTTTTTATTTTTTAATCACACATTCTCCATCAATCTATTATTTTAAAATGATTTTTCAAATGAAAATGAGGTTCAAATCGGCACTCGTGGTATTCTCCTTTTAGTCCACGGACTTGTGTAAGATTATTTTACCATTGAGAAGTTATTGTGCATCAGATATTATATGTAGTAACTTTTTACTTTCCGACCAATATTATCATAAATATTGTCGGGCATTCAAAAAAAAATAGTAACAAAGTGAAGCATGCTATATAAAGTCAACGTAGAAAAAGAAAGTGTAAATTAACGAACAAGAAGTAAGGTCCTTTTTACTTTTTATGCATTTTTTTTTAAAAGGCAAGTAGGATTGGACGGGTTCATTCGATTTTTATGAGTTAACACACGACCCGACCCGACCCGCTAGCTAATCCACACAACCCGTGTAAAAACAAGAAAAAAATCAACCCAAGGTCCCAAATCAGTCGGGTCGGGTTTGGTTTGGTTTGGTTTGGTTTGGGTGATTTGGGCGGATTCGATCAGGTTTTGCCCACCCCTACTCATATCTTATAGAGATTAGAGACTTTTAAAAAATGTCAATTGAATACACCTAAACTTTTTAATTCTCCAAAAGTCTTTAAAAGTCTCAATTGAATACACCCTCCCAAATGTCGACTTGGCTAATTCGTTGGTTGATTTGCCAATTTGTTTTAAATAAAAATTGCATTTCACTCTTCTCAATTTATCTTCAAATTGAGGCAATTACAATGTGGGTAATTATATTACCACAACAAATTTTACTTACCACACTACATTATAATTACACCACAATTAAAACATGTATTTAATAAATACACCACAATAAATTTACAATTATAGTCTTCATCCAATAAAACTAAATATGAAGAAAAAGAGGGTATTACTCCGTACTTTTTATCATCTTTTTTCAACCTATTATTCCTAATTGTCATATTCCATAACAACCTAAAAAAATCCTACCATTTCACTTAATTTTATTATTATGTAGTCTCCGCTTTGATAAATAAATAAATAAATAAATCGGTGATATAAAATTGGGCTTTGCTACGGGTACCCAGGTGTTTACAAGCTCGATTATCTGGCCCCATTGCCCCCCCTCCCTCATAATAGGGGGACAGAATTATTATATTCACTGTGGGCCCCTCACTTACGTGAGGGGAGAGTAACCGAGCATGTAAATGCCCGGACGCCTTTGACATTTTCCTATAAAGTTAGGATGATTGAAGAATAATTCAAACGGAAAAGTCGTAGGGATAAGTGATTTTTGAAAATGAATGGGTGGCTACAAACAAACCTTTATGTCAGGATTTTCTTTCACTTTTTTTATGCCATTTCGTCATGCTTGCAAGTTGCAATACAAATAAAATATTTTTAATTCCTATAAATCTAACAATTTCACCATTGTGCTCTTTAATCACAAGTCTAATTTTTTATTTTTTTTAACGTGAAGTGTCATCATTACATAATCTTTGTCTACTACAAACAATCCACCCGTGCATTCTCTCTCTCTCTCTCTCTCTCTACATTTTCATGGCTGAAATTCAATCCAGTTGCATTGACCCTAGAAGCGGCTACTGCCGGAAAACCAAGACTTTCCACAGCCTCCGTCCGCCGGTGCCTATGCCGCAGCCGTCGCAACCTCTCTCCATTATTTCTTACACTCTCTCCCTCCTCCACTCCTCCACCAACGCCGCTCTCTCCACCACTTCATTTCTCATCGACGCCGCCACAGGCCGCCGCCTCACCTACACCGCCTTCCTCCACCAGGTTGACTCACTTTCATCTTCTATACGATCTCTCTATCCAAATCTTTCTAAAAACGACGTAGCATTTATACTCTCACCGCCAAGTCTTCATGTCCCGGTTTTGTATTTCTCACTTCTTTCACTTGGAATCACCGTTTCACCGGCGAATCCTTTGTCCTCACCGGCCGAGTTGACTCACCAGATTAAACTCTGTAAACCCTCCATCGCCTTCTCCACCGCCACCGTCGCCCACAAACTCCCCGGACACCTCCCCGTTATTCTCCTCGACACCCCGGAGTTCTTCTCTATGCTCTCATCTGTCAATAATTCAAATAGGAAAGAACAATTCATTATCAAACAATCCGACACAGCCGCCATTTTATACTCCTCCGGCACCACCGGAAAAGTAAAAGCTGTGGTGCTTACTCACCGGAACTTCATTGCGATGACTGCAGGTTTGTACTACAACAAATTGGCAAATGAGGAACAAGCAAAACAAGAAATGAATGCGAATATCCATCCAACATACCTGTTTACATTGCCTCTGTTTCACGTTTATGGGTTTTTCGTGCTTATAAGGGCGGCGGCGTTGGGCGAAAGCGTAGTACTAATGGAGAAATTCGACTTTGTGAAAATGCTGGAGGCTGTGGAGAAGTACCAGGTGACGTTTATTCCTGTAACACCGCCACTTGTGGTGGCGATGGTGAAGTCAGATTTGGTGGCGAAATATGACTTAAGCTCTCTTAAGGGCCTCGGCTGCGGTGGAGCGCCACTAGGGAAGGAGGTTCTGGTGCGGTTCGAAGCCAAATTCCCCCATGTAGACATTGGTCAGGTATAACAGGTTAACACCCGTCTATGTAATAGTAGATCCACATCTTGCAAAATTACTGATAAATGATTTTAACTGTTGTAGGACATAGAATTATTCAACAAAAATATGGGTCGGTCCACACGAGTTATTAGTTTAGTATCGTCGAATTTAAATTAATTTATACTACTAAATTTCCGACAAATATTGAACTTAGAAAGGAGAGAAATTTCTTGCTTTCGATATTGTTTGATATATAAGATGAATTGAATCTGTCGGCTCAATTCATTTCGTGTAGATTTGTATGCACACAAGTGAAAAGAGTTTTCTTTTATGGTTGTTCAATACATGTAAAGCTTTGGCTCGACTGCTCGTTTTGACGAAACTTCACTTGTGTTCATGAAAAAGGAGGATTCAAAATCTTTTACTAGTAATTTTATTGTGTTCTAATGCTTGAACGGAAAATTTATGGTAATTCTCAGCTCAATAATGTATAATAAAATGAGTTTTTTAGGGTTATGGTTTGACTGAGAGTAGTGGGGCAGCAACGCGAACAATAGGGCCTGATGAGGCTAAACGATATGGAACTGCCGGGCGCTTGTCCGAGAACTTAGAAGCCAAGATAGTCGATCCTGAGAATGGCGAGGTCTTACCTCCTGGAAAGATCGGTGAATTATGGTTCCGAGGGCCTATTATCATGAAAGGTAATGCATCCACGGACCACGGACTCGATTAGTCATCGATGTTTAAGATTATACGAATTGAATACTTTTGTCAAATAAGACATTAACGGTCGAACATTGACAGGTTATGCTGGGGATGATGGGGCGACAAATGCAACTCTCGATTCAGAAGGCTGGCTAAAGACGGGCGATCTTTGTTATTTCGACTCTGATGGATTTCTCTTTATTGTCGATAGATTGAAGGAATTGATTAAATACAAGGCTTATCAGGTAACGACCCTATTATTGAATCTTTCTTTCCTTGTGCTGAAAGTTGTGATGCGATGGAAAATGAGACACTTTGTAGGTTTCTCCGGCCGAGTTGGAACACTTACTTCAATCCATTCCTGAGATAGAAGATGCAGCTGTAATTCCGTACGTATTCTCATGTCTGTTTGGATAACTTCTTTGAATCTCTTATATGTCTTGTTTTAGGTTGATTCTGTGACTTTTAGCACGTTTACTTGGTCGTGTACCTCAGTCTGCCATATCTTTTTTTTTTTTTTTTTTTTTGACAAGCGTGAATATCCGTGCCAACTTGTGCGTACCTCGACTTATCCCACAGAGCTCTAGAGTTTACAGCCGAGTACTCATCTCAGTAGTCATGAGGAGACTCAAACTGGTGACTATTAAAAAGCAAACCTAATACATGACGAATTGAGCAACCCCTCGGGATTCCTCAGTCTGCCATATCTAAAGGACAAACATCGTAGTCATATGATTATACAAACATCCAATGTCACAATCATATGTTAAATTGAGATATGGTTAGTATTTTAACTCGACTTTGACATGACTTATGTGGAAGCAGATATCCCGATGAAGAAGCTGGGCAGATTCCCATGGCCTACATTGTGAGAAAACCGGGTACCAATATCACGGGTGCTCAAATAATGGATCTCATCGCAAAGCAGGCATGTCATCACTCTCTTAACTCTGAATAATTTGTGGTGTCAATTCTAACAAATGACTTATTATCTTTGCTCTGCAGTATTCACCATGTAACGAAGTTGTTAATCGAAAATAAAAAGTTACTTATTCAGACAATAAGACGAAAAATGATCAAATTCCCTCGTTTTCTTTAGATCAAAATAGTAAGTTGTATCATTTGTTGTAGGTTGCTCCTTATAAGAAGATTCGCCGTGTTGCATTTATCAACTCTATTCCAAAAAATCCGGCAGGAAAGGTCTTACGAAATGAGTTGATTAATCTCGCCAATTCTAGTACTTCACCAAAACTATGAGGACTTGTTCTTTGAAGTAAATCGTACAACACAAATAAGTTTGGAGAAAGAAAGATAAAATATTGTTATAGTCGTTAATTCTTTCTAGCATTGCATATCATGTATGTCGAGATGACATGTTTGATATGTATTACTCCACAAGAGTAATGAGAAAAATAAAAATAAATTTTGTTTATATATTTGCATTATTATTTAGCGTAGTAAACATGTCGCAATTATTTTGAATGTAGACACTCACTTGTACCAACTAGTATGTAACATGTGCATTGCACATGATTTTGTAATAGAGTTTCGAGTTAGTTTTTATCCAGTTTTTTTAAACGTGATGCAATATGTCATTTGTATACTCCATATTCTTCATCCCTTACAAATAAATAGTGTACTTTTGTGATTTAAAGTGCTGTTTTTGTGAAAATGACCAAACTCTTTATATCACTAAGATTACATAATACAAATGATTGGTTCATGTTGGGTTTTTTATACCCAATAAATCCAGACGATGATGTTAAATCGGTTTTATAGTTTGGATTAGACTTCATAGGTCTCGACCGATGATTGAAGTGAAATATCGACACCACAATGAACGAATCATTACAACAACCTAAGTGGGGTCATTTAAAGTAGTCTTATCTTATTAGTGTTGCTCAGGCTCGGTCCATTTACCTTGGACGGCTTTAACGTTAGAAACCCATTTATTGGTACTTATTTGGCCACTTATCTTTGACCTATAAGCCCACTATGCTTGGTTTCTAAGTGGGTCGGTTTCTTGTGTCTTGCCTTAGTGTGAATTGATTGTTGGAGCCATGAGAATTGAGAGGAGAGTTTCTTGCTTTGTGCTTCCTCTTGTTTTGTGCTACCTTCGCCTTCTCCTATCTTAGCCTTAGTGGCTATTTGGACTGCCAAATATCATTCACCTCACTCCTTTGTGGAACTTGAAACAACCGGTTTCGGTGGTTGTAGCTTTGAAGATTTGGTTGTTCATTGTTGGTGTTCGATTGGTGGTTTATCTGAGCTCGATTTTGATATTATTGAAGGCCCAAAACTTACAAATGGCATCAGAGCTTTAAGTGGTGATTTCTCGACAAAAAAAGTCCAGAAATCGAGTAGAAACTAAAGTAGAAAAACTGTCGAGATTCTTGTGCGAAAACCGAACTTGCAAAATTGATTTTCGGCGAATCCATAGACTTTTTGGACAAACGGTGACCACCATTGGACCTAGGAGGTGGAGAAGGAGCTGGGTGGCCGGCGAGTGAGCTTCTCTAGTGGCGCGTGAGGCCCACGTGCAGAGGAGTTTAGCGGCACGTGGCGGCTTTTTGGCGAAACTTTCTTCGGGCAATTTGTTATATTTGATTTTGTGAACGTACTGATATTTTTGGTTTAGTGTTTGAGGTTACGTAGGAAAAGTTGAACGATTTTGCCCTCGGTGGGTACGACGGTCGAACTGCAAAACATTTACTAAATTACTTTAAGCCACAAATTGCGGTCCTAAAGCAGTAAATTCGCATCTCTCGTAATTTACATACTTATGATTTTGGTTACCATGAAGGGGTAATCATTGCTTGTACTAGAATTTTATGAATTATTTGCTCTATTTTGAAGCGTTGAATTTGATTGCAAGTTGGTAATTGCTTTTGTGTCGTAACTGTCATTTATTTACTGTGTGAGATTGCATTGCGTGGAAATTTTGAATTTTTTGTTTATATACCTTCGTGTTGTATTGATTATCCTGTTAGAACACTTGGACTTGACCCGTTCGAATGTTCCCTTAATCTGAGATTTTGAGTCTCACGAAACCTTAGGAATTTAGTACGGTGTATATTGCTACCTTATGATTACTTTGTGTTACCTATTTGTGCAATTTTTGGTTGTTCTAATTTTCAAAATGTCGTCACATTTCGAAATTGGGATTTTCAACGGGAAATGAGATTTTTCAATTTGACAACAAAATATGAGGGCATAGACGGCAAATTTCTCGAAAATCTTACAGAAGCACAAAAAGAAAAATATGATGAGCTTGCATACACTTCAATTATTTTACATATGGCTGACACTGTTTTGAGAAAAGTTGGAAAACTTGATTCTACGAAAAAACTTTGGTAAAAGTTAGAGGATTATATTTGCTTAAATCGACTCCTAATAAATTGTAATTGCTTGAAAAGTTTTTTTAGTTTTAAAATAGACCATTCAAAGGATCTTGATGACAATTTGGATGTTTTTAACAAGTTGGTTCGATACATCGTTAATTGTGATGAGAATGTGTTTGAAACCTATAAGACCTTTATTTTACTTAATTCTGTGTTTGAGTCATATAGAGAGGTTAAGAATGCGATTAAGTATGGTAGGTAGACCTTAACCTTCGAGATTGTCATCGATTCCATTAGGAGTAAGAAAATGGATATTATGGCTGAAAAAGAAGATAAGAGAAATGGTGAGTTGCATATGATGAGGAGTATATTGCAATTTAAGCAAATGAGTTTGGGTAGAGCTCAAGACTGTCGTGATTCGAGTGATGATGATGGTAAGAAGAAGAACAAGTGTTGAGACAAGTTCGGTGGTAGACGGTGTTACAGCTGGGTAGGTCTGTACACTTCATTAGGGACTGTACCAAGAAAAATGGTAAGATGAGAGGTGAGGCGAATTTGGATACAAGGTCGAGTGATGACCCTTGTGAGCCTTACTGAGTGTAACCCTAGTTACTGCATATGCATCCGTGTGTTATCCTTTTTGCATGTATGTGATTGCTTAATTCGATTGCGTGACTATATGTTTATTTTTCAATGTGTTTGATATGTGCATTGACATAGGGATGACAATAAAATCCGTTCAACCCGATACATGTGGCCCGTGGGGTCCTGTCCCAAATGGGGAGGGGATTACCCGCCTAATTGGGTACACTGGGCGGGGATGATGCGATGGTCATTACCTAGAAATGGGTATGGGAAATATAGTTCCCATCCTGCTACCTAGCCCGTTTAAAATTAATTTTAAATTTAAGTTTTTTATTGAACAAATATAATAAATTTATCATCATTTTTAGATAGAACATAAGTTGTTTTTAAAAAAAATTAGTAAAAAAGTAATAATATTTACTAACTAAAAAACATAAAAAAATAAAAGAAAAAATTAAAATAAATAAAAAAGAAAAAGAAAAAAATAAATGGGGCAATAAATGGGGCAAGGGACTTGCCCCGTCCTGATTCCGCCCCGTCCTGCTTTAACCGGGTATGGGTATCGGGTAAGGTAATAAAAATACCCAACGGGATGGGGGTAGGATTGGTCGACCCGTCCCATACCCACCCCGTTGTCATCCCTACATTGACATGAATTTGAGTAATTTTATTACTTTATGTAATTGTTTGCATTCATAGTGAATTTGTGATGCATTTGTAGTGTGTAATATGTCTTTTGGTAAGGTGGAGTATAGATGCCCAGTGGTACATTGGTGGTTTTTACTGTGGGTGTAAAGTGTGACATTTGGATCACTGTGGAAATGTAATCAAATGCTGGAATCTGGAATAGACCATGATCAGATGGAATGCTAGTGAGACACTTCTATCATTTCTGTTAGGTGGAGACTCATTATCCACTTAGGTTGGAGAAGTGATGTTGTGCTAGATGATTATCCCGAGAACTTAGATTCTATTGAGGCTTATCGTTAGACATGAGTTTGGTTGAGTGATTAGTCTAGTGAGCATGGTGGGCGATGATGTGAGATATGTGTTCTCGAGGAGTGAGCAACACAGAATGTGATATGATAAGTGGTGAGATTTTTTCGTGAGGTTTATGCATTTTGTTGCGTATGTGTTGACCTGTTGATTGACTTGGTATTAATCTGTTGTTCTGTGTGAACTTGTTGAAAAGATCTATGTGTTATCCTATATGATATTTCTATCGCATGTTTATTTGCTCTTGATTGATTGCTGTGATTATCTGTTTCTACTTGGGTGTTCTTGATATTAGCCCTGATGAGTACATTGAATGGGTATGGTATGTGTTTCGGGTGCGAAACACGAGATAAGGTCTATGATACCAATTTTATTGGTTACCTTGATTGTGCAAGTATAAACTGTGTGTTTTGATTGCTTGCAGATTTATTAGGATCAAGGTGGAGATTTGTTGGATTTTTTATACTCAATAAATCCGGATGATGATGTTAAACCGATTTTATAGTTTGAATTAGATTTCATAGGTCTTGACCGATAATTGTAGTGAAATATCGACACCACAATGAACGAATCACTCTGACAACCTAAGTGGGGCCATTTAAAGTAATCTAATCTCATTAATGTTGCTCATGATCCGACCCATTTACCTTGGACGACTTTAAGGTTAGAAGCCCATTTATTGGTACTTATTTAGCCACTTATCTTGACCTAGAAGCCCACTATGCTTGGTTTATAAGGATGTTGGTTTCTTGTGTCTTGCCCTAGTGTGAATTGATTGTTGGAGCCGTGAGAATTGAGAGAAGAAAGAGAGTTTCTTACTATGTGCTTCCTCTTGCTTTGTGCTACCTTCTCATTCTCCTATCTTAGCCTTAGTGGCTATTTGAGTTGCCAAATATCATTCACCTCGCTCCTTTGTAGAACTTGAAGCAACCTGTTTGGGTGGTTGTAGCTTTGGAGATTTGGTTGTTCATTGTGGGTGTTCGATTGGTGGTTTATTTGAGCTCGATTTTGATGTTATTGAAGGCCCAAAACTTACATTGCATAATATAAATTGTAAGTGATTCATCCTATTAATCGATGTAATCTCTTAACTTAAAAAATATAAATTGTAATCTCGAAATTACCTTTTAGAAATTCAAATTTCGGATAATTCACATGAGAACTCGAACGTAGAATTTTAGTGTAAATGTAAAATTGCAATCTAAATGTCGAATTTTCAGAATAGCTGCCGGCAATGCTTCTTGAAAATGGATCATCTTTTAATAAACAAAACGCGGCACAAACCCAATTGCTTGTTTCTAAAGTTAAAGCCAAAGAACAAATTATTAGCAGCATTGAGAATAGGAATATATATTAGTTTTTAAATTTTTAAATTTGAATACAACTATTAATTAGAGATATGTGTTCAAATTTCATTGGTTTGAATATGAAAACATGGAGGAAGGAACAAATTACTATCTAAATTTAGCTGAGCAATAATTTGGACACCCATTTTTCCTTCTAGAAGATATACTGAATTATTTTTAATTTTAATTTTAGCATTAAAAATGTTATTTTGATGACTCTTGAATTGAAAAATGTTCTCTATAATTGTAAATTATAGGAAAAATTGCCGTCACAGTATCAAACCTTTGATTTTATTACAAACTTTGCCCAAACCTTTTATTTGTGCTACCCACGATACCAGACTTTTCAAAATTCAAATCTGGAGTCCAAATGGATGAAAATCGTTAGTTCATCCGTTAATCAACATTTTGACTAAATTTTAAAGGGTAAAAAGGATAAAAATTATATTTTCTATAAAAAACAATAAAAATAAAAAATCTGAAAATAAATACACTTCGTCTTCTCCACATACCCTACACACACGCACACCCCTGAAAACCGAAACCAAGAACCTGAACCACCACTGCCACTCACTCCATCGCCACCTCGACCTACACTATAACATTATTTCCCTGCCTTGACTTTATTATTGGAGTATTATGGATGACACAAATGAAATATTTTGGCAAATTCTGCAATAAATTAAAATATTTGATACCGTGACTACAAGTTTCCCTAAATTATATGAAAGAAAAATAATTGCTGAGAAGTATATGTATGTAAATGATGTACCTACAAACCAATAACAATAATCTTGAATTTTTGGTTTAGTCCAAAAAGTTCTAAAAGATTAGGTAATCAAATTTGTTGATTCACGAAGAATATCATCAACGCTAAAAAATTTCACTTTTAAGTTTTAACGATCCAAAATTTTGCCAGAGCAAGTTATTTGTGGGTTATTTAATCGAGAAAGAGTCATTGAAAAAGATTTCAAAGCAAATTTCCCGTTTTAAAAATAAAAATCAAGAATTCTCACACATAGACCAAGTCTCTCTCTCTCTCTCTCTCTCTCTCTCTCTCTCTCTCTCTCTCTCTCTCTCTCTCTCTATATATATATATTGTGAATGATGAAATTAATTGCTTGCATGCATTCATGCTTGTTGCTTAAATGGTGACTAATAATTAATAAATATTTTAATTGATTTAAATAATTAGGATAAATGAATTGTAGCACCAATTCATAATAGGATGTTATGACCAAATAGTGCGATCTCATGTGAAGAGGGACATTTGGACGGTTGACATTTGATGATGATAGGATTTCAACGGTATAAATAGAATCCCCATCTTTGTAGATCTTCTATCTAAGATATTTTTTGGTTTATTCGCAACTATAAAAAAATTGACAGATACCAATAACTTTGAAATCGTACGAGAGATATCGACAATACGGTTGAAAAGATAATAAATTTATTTAGTTAAATTTTATTTTCGCGTCTCTTCACTCGATGAGAAATATATTCAACTTTAAAAGTAAGGTCTATATATCTTATTTCTACATGATCACAACGGTCAACCTGCACTCGACACCTCATTTGACTTATGATTCATTGATTTGGGTAATGGAAAATATAGTGATTTAGCTTTTGTCAAAAACGATTCATTAATAATCCTTAATTTGAAAGACGTTTAGAGTCTATTGGACTGTTTTTTTTTTTTTTTTTTTTTTTTGAGGAGCATAGACTTGGGTGATTTTGTCTGCTTGAGTCACTTTCGACTGGTAAAACCTTTTTTATTGGACGGATTTTTTTTGTTACTATGTTCGATCATTGCTATATTTACTAGAAATAAGATTGATGTCATTAATCAATTTTTTTGTCGACTACATATAATTCTCTTGGATACTTCGTTCGATCTAACCAAAATATTGTTCTAAAAACTTGTTATAGACAAATAAGAAACAATTTCAACGTCTGCTTGAGTCACTTTCGACTGGTAAAACCTTTTTTATTGGACGGATTCTTTTTGTTACTATGTTTGATCATTGCAATATTTACTAGAAATAAGATTGATGCCATTAATAAAAAAATTTCAACGTCTGCTCGAGGTAAAACCTTTTTTATTGGACGGATTTTTTTTTTTTTATTATTTTGTTACTATGTTCGATCATTGCTATGTTTTCTAGAAATAAGATAGATCTCATTAATCAATAAAAATTTTTGTCGACTACATATGATTCTCTTGGATACTTCGTTCGATCTAACCAAAATATTGTTCCAAGTTCAAAATTTGTTATAGACAGATAAGAAACAATTTCAACATCTATATGCATGAATTATTGTATTCAGGGGGCGGACGCAGAAGATTTTTGTTAGGGGGGCACACTCGAACTTGCAAAGACGTTGGGATAAATTTTACACTCGAAAATTTACGTAAAAAAAAAATCATATCCCATATAATTTTGCATCCGAAAATTTACATGGGATATGACTTTTTCGGATGTAAAATTTCGAAATTTTTTTATGTCATGTTCCATATAAAGTTTCCTAATAAATGATGAAAATTACATTGAAGTGTATCGCAAAAATAGTAAATTTTAATGAAATAATTGATTTTTTTTGAAATGCGAATTAGACGTTTTTCTTTAAGACTTACGTTTAACATATTTTTAACTATTTTCGATATCTATTTGGACTATTCGATATACCCATAATGTAGTTATCGAAATAAGCTTTGAGATTACATAAGCAATTTGTAGATTTGATTAGCATACAATCGTCGGTAAATTTTTAAAATTAGCATGTTATCGAAATTCAATTTATTATGATTTTGCCCCTGTTTGGTGGAAATTAAAATCAAATTTGTAGTAAATTTTGATAAAAGTTAAAACATTTATGGATTCTATGAAATATATTATTAAAATTTATTGTAAACTTTGATTTAGATTAAAATTTAGATTTCAATCGATACCAAACACGAAAAAAAAAAAAAAAATCAAAAATCAAAAGTTAGGGGGGCACGTGCCCCCCCAGGACCCCCCAGTGTCCCACGGGGCCCCCCCCCCCCCCCCCCCCCCGATTGTATTTGTGATACTATAAAGAGAAACATAATAATTTTTATATAGTACAAAAGGATAATATTTTAAATTTATTTAGTATAAAAGGATGATATTTTATTTCACAACATAGTCACATGGCATCATATTGAACTCTCATGCTTTTGCCTCTCATCGATCTTTTAATTAGAAAGTTTCTCAATTCATACTTTCTTTCTTGCACATTATCATGTATGAAAATTCCAAGAGGTTTCAAAAGCTATAATTGATAACAAATGTGAAATCGAATCCTATATCATTCACGATCGGCTTGAGAACCCACCTCGAGCATTATTCGTGTGAACCTTTACTTCCAATATACAATAATTTTGTCAAAATTTTATCACAGAACACACGTGTCGTTGTTTGATTGGACATTTAGAAAAAATAAAAATAAAAAATTGAATTGTTCATCATAAGATCATCCCTGACCTAACACGATGAAAACTGACACTTTTAAAGTTTTTGTCAAATGCAATCTTAGTTGCCGTTTTCGGCTCGCAAACCTTTAAGTCCACTCTATTATTGCCAACTAAACCACCATTTATGGAAACGTATTTAGTTAGAAAATCGTATTGCATCTCTACTCTACTCTACATACCTGTCGAAAGCTACATAACGAGTACCTGATTTACGTACCCTTCACCTGGGTTTTGCCTAGTCATACATCTTTTTTTGATATATATCTAGACAATAGATTGATCGAGATAATCTCGAATCAAACAAATCATTAAAATAAAGAGGATGAGAGAATTCGCATGTAACTTAAGTCTTCGTTTGGTAAAGATTAAATTCAGATTTTCGGTAGATTTTTAAAAATATCGATGAAATATATGGTTGAAATAAAGATATAAATTTCAAACCGATTAAACATGGAAATAATAATTGATATCTAAAACTTTGGAGAATTCCTCTAAATATTGTTGACGTTTCATCATAAAACTCCAAGCATTTATATGATATCAGGGTTTTATGTTCTGAGGACCAATTCAATCCGAATAAGATTCGAATGAGCGAACAAATTTTAAGATTGTTGTTTTCAAACGATACATCATCTTGCTCGTGTTAACAGATGAATTTCACTTAATCAAATATCGAAATATTAATCAATATATAAAGACTTGAATTATTCCATCTGCACAAAATCACTTGACATGACTCAATTACGCCCACTTTACACCTGGCTGGCTTGCTTCATATATTCGGATGTCTCTTCGATCTTCGAAAGTGTATTTATGGACAATAGGAGGCCAATTAAGGTTTAGGTCCTGTTCGGTAGGGATTAAAATTCAATTAAAATTAAAAATATGATCGTTATTGAGTCCCACCTGTCAAATAAAAGTCAACAATAACAGTTAATTTTTTAATTTTAATTTAATTTTAATTTCTATCGAACGAGCTTTAGAGCATGTTTGGGTCGGCTTAAAATCCAATTAAAATTAAAAATATGGCCGTTATTGAATCTCACCCGTCTAATAAAAGTCAACAATAACGACTATATTTTCAATTTTAATCTGATTTTAATTTCTACCACACACCCTCTTAATGTTGTTCTCTTTATTCTACCATCCAATTTGCCTTGGGACGCGTTTCAAACAAAAATTGAATTTTTGTACTTCAAAGACATCGAGAAACGAGATGGAATAATAGAAAGCTACTTGGTCTCACATTATTGGCTTATTCACTCACATAATTTAACCACTCCTTTTTAGGCATGCAGTTTTCGAACTCGTATAATGTTAGTACCTATTATCAGTTATCACCCATTCAATATTCAAAACGTGTCAACACAGTGATTTTGAAATATGTAACTCACATAGACCTTTTTTATTGTGCAAATTTTTTCTTGAAAAATAAATGTCATCTTTCACTTTAATATTATTTGATGGTAATTTTTTTTTTTTTTCCTTAGAATTGATTTTCTTGATTGGCCTCACACGGTGATAATTTCCATGGTTTTGATGAAAATAAATTTCCACCAATTTGATGGGAAATGGCTTTCTGGGTTACTTTTTTATTTTTATTTTTATTTTTGGTAATGGAAACAAATTCTATCCACAAAATAGACAATTTCTGTAAAAAAAAAAAAAAAAGTCAAACGAACACAAAAAAAATCTAAGATTTCAACATTTTGCAGATGAAAAATTATATCAATCAAACACAATTAATTGACAATTCCTAGAAAAACAATTGTAGTGGACACGAACGAACACTCGAAGTGCAAATGTCACAATAAACAATAGTACTATAATCGTCTCATTTGTAGCGCATTGGACTTGGACCAAGTGTTGTTGATTTGGTATGGTATCAAGAAGAATCATGCTAGAGTTTGACCTTTTTTTTTTTTTTACAAAATACACGTGTCGATCGATGATTAAACAATTAGAAAAAAAAAAAGTACAAAAAAATACACACACACACAAGTGCTCGCTATAATTGTTCCACGAACAAATTCCCTGCCTTGACTTTATTATTGGAGTCTATTATTGCTTTTGTTCCACGGTAGATTCTCAAACCACCAAGCAATGTAAATAGCATCCTTGCATTTTTGTTTTCGTATTTTGATAGGCATGAGGTGTAATTTGTCAATTGTAATTTCTAGCTTTCAAGTAATCGATGATCAAGTTACTTTTAATGTATTTCAATTTTATATTGCAAGTTTTCTACAAATTGTAATCAAATTTTCTCTCGTCTCGAAACGACCAAGAGAATGCGGAAGGTAGTCTAGCGGAGCAGACTACCGCCTCACGGTGTCCTTTTCTGTGTCAAGAAGAAAGGCAACCCGTGAAAGTAGGAATAATACTGATTCCATGAAATGTGTGACTCGTATTTATAAATGCGTAAATATTTGACTTTAATGTTAGAAATATAGGAGCAAGATTTTCTTCATTATGCACATTTAGTAAAAAAAAAAAAAGCATTGATAAAAATGTGACAAATTTCAATTGATGTTTAAAACCAAAATTCATTTAGTGATTCCGTCTGCAGTTCATTAGTGCATCCCACATGTCAATATTTAAACGTGAAAATCAAACGTAACGTCTTCTTCACCTAATTCTACCCAGTCTTCTGAACCATCGGCCACAATAGCTTTCACTACCACTCAGCCGATTCTATCCTTTCCCCTTTCCATATTTCACCCAAAAAGCCTACGAGAGAAAAAATTTGAATTTACCTTTAAAATATATTGAAATAGTAATTTTTTTGAAAATATGTGGTAAAAAAATAAGAATTTTTTTTTGGATTTACGTGTAACATTATTTTATGAAAGAAAGTATGATTGAAAATGAGCTTTAAAAAAAATTACATTTACACTACTTTGAATTAAAATTGTGACCCTACAACCTCGTAAGTTTCAACCAAAAAAATAGCCAACTAAACATCTTCCGACTCTGTTTGATATATTTTAAATCAAAATGAATAATTAATTTTAATTACACGTTTCATGACACTCAATCTTTTAATCGCATATTAAAAAAGACCCAACTTTTATCAAAATTCGAAAACAAATTAATTTTAATCCCCTGATGGGGATTCAGTCGGGGGGTGTTTGATGCACATTTTTTAATAAAGAATGAATTTCATGATATTATGTGATGGAAAATATGTGGTTAAAAAATAAGAAAAGTTTTAGAACCCGTTTGGTAAAGATTAAAATAGGATTAAAATTGAAAAACTAGCCGTTATTGTTGACCTTAATAGATTGGTGGGACCCAATAACGGTCATATTTTTAATTTTAATCAGCTTTTTAGCTCTCCCAAACAGGCTCTTAGATTTATGTATAATATTATTTTATTAAAAAATGTATGATTAAAATGAGTGTAGATGAATTTTGAGAAGAATGTTGATCAAACATAGCCTTAATAAGCAACTTTTTAGACCCTATTTGACATTTTTAAAATTTTAAAAATGTTAAAATAGTACTTTTAATATAAAAAAAACGTACGATGTGGAGAAAAAAAATAATCTGAATTTACATTAAAAATATTTTCTTACGATTTAAAATAAATTAAATTAAATTAAAGAAGGTGAAACATGGCTTAACGTCACAGTTTCTTTATTTTGTTCCGATAGCCGTCCACGCGGCACAATCACAAACGACTAATAGCCCAACAGGAACTTATCACTATCCAAAAAATCAGTTTTCATACACGTGTCAATTAACCAATGAATCCACCGCTGTAGTTGATGCACAAGGCACGAAGACTGACGTGCCCTTGCTTTGACGAATTACTCGCCACTCCTCGTAATATTATTGGCTCAAATTTTGGGTCCATCCGTACTCCTCTCCTATTGGATAGTTAGGGTTACTGTCACGTGGCCCACTATTCGTACCAATCGTCTTTCTCACCCTTGTCAAGAGTATCATCACACGTGTCCCAAACTCATATTGAAATCTAAAACTTGGAAAAATTTGCTTTGAGGGCACTTGGAATATGGGTTTGTTTTGTGTTGGTTATACGACTTTGATATGTTTCGTTTCGATCTACGAAATTACATTTTTGTTATAATTTGGTCGTTTTGTTTGTAGCTATGACATAATTAAGGATTCGAATGTTTTTAGCAATTCACATGCTTCTTGTCCAAGTGATACAAGAGCTGAACACTAACTTAATTCCTTACTTGACTCTCAATCTTCATTATCGAGTTGTAACAAAGTCCTTGTTTGGTAGATATTAAAATCAATTTTTTAATAAAAGTTGATCAAATATGTGATTAAAAGTTATGAATCCTCTAAAATATATAATTAAAATTAATTATTGATTTTAATTTTAATTTTAATTTAGATTTTAATTCTTACCAAATAGGAACTAAAACAAATAAAAAGAGGAGATGTTTAGACAAATTTGACCAAATATTGAAGAAAAAAGGTTCACAACGAGACAAGTCAAGGTTCTATTATTTAGTTTAAGAGAAAAAGAATGCATATTAGCGTATGTATATGCTATTTGTGACCTAAACCTATGTTTGGTACACATTTTGGTTATAAAAATGTATTTTTACTGCTGATGTAATGAGAAATATGTGGTTAAAAAAGAAAGAAAAATTATTGATGTGAAGGAAAATATTATTTTATTGAAGAATATATGATTGAAAATGAGTAGAAAAAAAAAAAAAAATGTGACTCAAACAAGGTCTAAATCTACATTTGTGGAGATTCCTTTTAATTTGGTCTGGTCACGGTCAAGTTGAAACGAAAATGTCAATTAGATGATTAAATTAGAATAAATCAAAGTTGGGTGATCAATATTAAGAAACCTACAGAGTTAGGTGACCCCAACTAAAATCTCATCCGCTTTTCAGTATAAATCAAAGTCCCACTGATCCAGTATTAGTCGAAATTTTTAGTCGAAATAGATAGAAATATATTTTGCTTAAATCATAATTACTGAAATTTTATTGGACATCGAAAAAAATCTTGAAAACAATATGAATATGAATGGAAGAGGAGGGTGCTGTATAGCGAGGTACGCAGGCAGCGGCGCGTACGATAAGTCTAAAGTTGGCCGGATAATGATGAAGTTCCGGCCGATAGCTCCGAAGCCAGCTTCCACTAATGGGTCAGTTTTCAGCGGCGGAAACAGCCCCACGACGGAAAATACCGACACGTCTGTTAAAAATAGCCGTGGGAAAAGGAAACACGCTAAAGACACCGCCAGTGCCAATAATACGAACAAAAGGGTCTGCAACAGAAAAAGAAAGGATTCACTGGAGAACACCTTCTCCGGCGGGTCATTTTCAGGTGTCGAAACGG
The DNA here is from genome assembly GCA_019097785.1 of Fraxinus excelsior. Taxonomy (NCBI): domain Eukaryota; kingdom Viridiplantae; phylum Streptophyta; class Magnoliopsida; order Lamiales; family Oleaceae; genus Fraxinus; species Fraxinus excelsior. The sequence goes on along the minus strand of CM032628.1, from coordinate 36,521,692 downwards.
TGGTGACACTGCCTTTGTTTCCACAAACGTCCGACGTGAAGGAGAATAAGAAAAGAGGTGCACCCAGTGTTCCTTTATGGTTGAGCTTTGGGAGTGAAGAGAAAGAGGATCAGGCGGTGTTGGTTCCGCCACCGCCGCCGCCGCGGGAGGTGGTGGGCTCATGGGTGAAAGTGGAATGCGTAACCAACACTTTGGTAGACTGTTATCGGCTCGGCCGAACAGACGAGGAGAGGGTGATGAGCCTACAGCGTGACGCGTGTCCAGGTTTCATATCGGATAGTCTGAACCGGGTTTTGTGGACCAATGGGGCATACAGGAAGATGGTCGGTGGCGCGGCGGAGGAGGTGGTCACGTGGCTTGTGATGAAGGCGGAGGTGATGGTTCCAGCCGGGGTCCCGTCGTTCACGTGCCGGGTCAGGGTGGTAACCTTCGGTAAAGACAAGATTTCTCTTACACTGCCGTGTGATGTTTGGAGAATGGACTGTGGAGGATTTGCATGGCGGCTCGACACCACGGCCGCGCTATCTTTGGGCCGATAAACAAGTGAATTAAGCTTCTTGAAAGATCGAGGCAAAGAAAAAGCTATCTTCTAAATATAAGTAATTATAACAGATTCACTTATGGATAAGCACTTCTTCTAACTCGTAAAACCCTATTGATAATAATTGTGAATATATTTCCTTCTCTCTTTTCATGTCAATAGTTGTCTTGAATCTTGATCTTACTGGTGTGTAAATGTTTTGACTGTGGTTAAAACTTAAAAGTCGTGTTTTTCCTGTTGTTTTTAAGTTTTTAGTGCATGCAAATGTTATTTTCCTCGTCTGAATCCTTTGTTTTCCCTGCATGTTTGCAGTTTTTACTTCTCTGTGTATTTGTTTAATATTAGTTTTGATAGTTTAGTACGATAATAATATTTGAAGGTGAATATTTTAATTAATTGAGAATTAATAAAGAAATACGTGTATGAACCCAAATTTTATTGTATGTGTTACATTTTGTAATTGAGTTTCATGGGGTGAAAGCAAATAAATCTATCAAATGTGCATTGATGGTGTGTGATTAAATAGTTGGCAAAATAATTGATGATAATATTGTCTAAATGGTTAAATAAATTAAGCTCTTGTTTGGGCTCTATTTTTCCAAGAAAATACATTTTTGAATAGTAAAGAGTTGGAGAATGTGTGGATAAAAAAAAAATAAAGAAATGCTTTAAATTTACGTATAAAATTATTTTATAGGAGAATATGTTGTCGAAAATGAGGGGGAGAAATTGGGTTTTTATAAAAATGGAGCCCAAACATGTGCTAAGTATATATTGAAAAACGGAAAATAAGGTATAATTGTTGTAAAAGAAAAGTAAATTAGGATTTAACGTGAATGTCACTTGTATCCCTGCAGTTCTAGATATTATTACCATATGTTCTCTTATTGTTGTCCTATAAATGTAGGGTTTTGGATATATTGAAAAACGGAAAATGAGGTATAATTGTTGTAAAAGGAAAGTAAATTAGGATTTAATGTGAATGACATTTGTACTCCTACAGTCCTAGATATTATTACTATATATTACTCTCTATTGCTCTCCTATAAATATAGGGTTTTGGTTCTCATTATAATACACATGAGTCTATTGACTTTTCTTATTCTCTTATCTTTTTATAATACGTTATCAGCAAGAAAGTTTTTTTAAAGTTTAGAGAAGAACTTGTGCAATTTGTTTATTGAAGAATTGATATAGAATTTGGGCATAAAGAATTGATACGGAACTGACACATGTATTTTTTTTTTCAACTTTCTTCAATAAACTTGTATCAATTCTAGTGACACTGTAATGAATGAGTCGACGGTGTTAAGAATGTGTCGTCGACCTAATCAAGACATAGATGTATATGTAGTGATTCCTCCTCTATTCGTAGATAGAGTTCTCAACTAGAACTTCTCATAAGATAATTTTTTTATCAGCTGAGGTTTTGTTTAGATAAAATAAAATAAAAATAGTGTGCGAGGGTGTGGGGGAGAAACCTCAGATCGGTACAAGGTGCATTATTCTTATGATGTAAGTAGCTTTTTATGTACAAGTAACATTAGAACTCATTTAGCATGCTTTCGAGAAGCTAAAAAGAGTTTGAGATTCAAAAGTTTTTTTTGAATCTGTTTGATTAATTTTATAAAAATGCTTCTAGTAGTTGGCAGAAATTTTAGAAGAACTTGGTCCAATATGATTTCCTTTAAAAACACTTTTTCATAATAAGAAGTGATTTTAAAAATTAGTTTCAAAGCAAAAAATTAAGATAGATTTTTCCAAAAGCTTTTCTACAGGAAGCAAAACTAAAAGTTAAAATCATGTCAAACGGGCCGCTGTTGATAATGGAGAATAGAAGGGACATGTTTGTCTACAATGTGTAATTCGTTAGTTTATTTCAGTCCCTGTTTGACACGCATTCTTTCAAAATATATTTTTTAAAACTCATTTTCAATCACATATTTTTCAATAAAAAAATATTTTTCATCATATCAATAAACTTTCCTTACTTTTTAACCACATATTTCTCATCATATCACTATTTAAAATACATTTTTTTCTCAATAATATCCATCAAACAAGCACTCAATATAGGAGTTGAGATCCATTATATATATATATATATGATCGTGCAGAATGTACAGGCGTTAGTCCCAAACCAAGAGGCCGGATGAGCTTGATCTGAGCCTGTAGGTGTTTGTGTCGGGCCACCTCGAAAGGAGGTTGGATGAGCTTGACGTGGTTGGATTACAATGCCAAACTACCTTAGTCTCTATAAATTAATAAGGTCGGTATCGAAAAATTTGTAAATGATGAATTTATTTTATTGATGGGATAATTGTAATAAAAGCCCCAAACTTTTAAAACACCGACGACTTTCCCCAAATCTTTTATTTGTTGCAGTCATTATTCGTAACTTTTTGAAACATTGTAGGTAGGGCCTTTTTTGACAATTTTCATCCAAAATACTGTCAGTTGATCCAAAAATTTGATTTTGACCACATTTTAATCAATTTTAAAAAGGCAAAATGGTAACCATCTATTAATCACATTAAATAATTAAATAATAAACAAAGAAAATGTTAACAACACCCTAAACGAAACCCCAAACCAAAACCACCTCCCCTTTCTCTTACCTCCAAGCATTAAACTCTAGTGGCAATAGCATGCGGCTTCTTCTTTTTCTTCAGTTATTTATCGCCACTGTTCGCTACCTTCGTCAACCTTCAAACCCCATTCTTGGTCATGCCGTTGTCGCGCCACCAATCCTGGGCTGCGTTCACCATCGTCGGAAACTGAGCCAAATTCCAGGAAACATCCAGCTCCGTCTTCAGGTGCCCTTTTTACTTGGTATTTTCATTCTACCAATTAATTTGACCAAGCTCATTCTTGCAATTAATTCTTACAATGAAAAGCTGTTTATTCATTTCTTAGTAGTTGAATAATTGAGAAATAAATGATATAGGGGGAGGTGGTTTTGGTTTAGGGTTTCGTTTGGGGTGTGGTTGACTTTTATTATTATTATTTCTTTTCTCTTTTTGTTTATTATTTAATTATTTCATGTGATTAATAGATAGTTACCATTTTACCCTTTTAAAATTGATTAAAATATGGTCAAAATCAATTTTTTGGGTCAATTAAAGGTATTTAGATGAAAACCGTCCAAAAGGGGCCACTTGCAACGTTTCAAAAGATTAAGAGTGATAACCGCAACAAATCAAATGTTTAGGGAAAGTCTGTCAGTGTTTTAAAGGCTTGAGTTACCATTTTGCAATTATCCCTTTATTAATATATGGAGTACTAATTTATGGAGGCTATGTTGTATATGAAAATTATTTGCAATATCTTTCGATCCTTCAATTGAGCTACTGAACTTTGTTATTGTTGTGCCTAAAATAAGTGCTAGGGAAGGTGCTTCCCAACCCTATTTATTTAGATTGGTTTGGCCATTTTCTCGTACATTCCCATAAATTTATTTAGGCAGTAATTTGAATATTATTTCAAAAATAACATAATATAGTAGTCCTCCATCGTCCAACATTTTCATTCATTGGACAATGTGACGTCTTCACTATCACATAGACTAATAATTAATACTAATGAGGTTCAATAACGATATTTTATAAAAGAATTTGACATGATTAGTAAAAATAAGTATGTCAATTGCTTCTTTAATGTAACATTCAATTGGATTCAAATTAACGACTTAATTATCAAATATGCTATAAAAGAGAATTGTACGAGAGTTGTTCATCACCTGATATCTTCTGAGTAAATATCAAAATCTCAAGTTTCAGAATCTCGAAATCTTTCGATACTCTCGAATAAGAGTGTAAAAAACATATATAAGTTTTTTCGTATCAGTCTAAGTGACTATATTTTATAAGTTCAATTAAATGAGTTATATAATTTTACATTTTAATGAATTTATTATTTAATATTACGTAATTGTTACGTAGATAGGTGCTTTATGGGGTATGAATTACGTTGCTCAAAAGTTATACTTCTAAAGAAGTTCCAAAAGAATTCCCCAATCAACACATTCCACGTTGCATCTAATGGTTAAATCAATAACAATCTCCACCCTTATATTCAACGGCATGAAAAAGCAACGGCCAGGATTTCTTGAATATCGGCGGGCAGCGGGCTTGAAGGTATCTTGCATTTAACTGCCAGTTGATTCGTCGGAACCCCAATTTCCCGGCGATCACAACTAGTCTCTCTCTCTCTCTCACACACACACAAAGCAATCCCAGAGTTTTAATTGTATTCTTGTGAGGCATTTTCTTTTGTAACTTTCATAATTTTCATTTCTAGGATCACGGGCGGACCCAAGGTGCCGCCTAATGGGACACGTGCCTCACTAACTTTTGATTAAAGTTAACAATTAATTTTATTAACATATATCATGGAATCTTTAAATATATAACTTTTATCAAAATTTACTAAAAATCTGACTTTAATCTCCACCAAACAGGGGCAAAATCACAATAAATTTGAAAGCTAATTTTAAAAATTCTCCGACGATCGTACGCTAATCGATTTTACAAATTGTTTATATCATCTCAAAACCTATTTCGAGAACTATATTATGAACATATCGAATAGTCTAAACAGATATCGAAAATAGTTAAAAATATGTTAAACGTGCGTTTTGAATAAAGACGGCCAACTCGAATATTTTTTAAAAAAATTCAATTATTTCATTAATATTTATTATTTTTATGATACAAATTTTTTAATGTTATTTTCATCATTTTATCAGGAAATTTTATATGAAATATGACCAAAAAAATTTGAATTTTTTACATTCGAAAAAGTCATATTCTACATAAATGGTCAGATGCAAAATTACATAAGTATGAGTTTTTTTGACGTAAATTTTCGATTGTATAATTTCCCCCAACTTTTTTTCGAGTTTAATTGTGCCCCATAAGTTTCAAGTCCTGCGTCCGCCCCTGTCTAGGATTGTCATTTTACTGCCTTTTTTGAAATCGGATAAAGGAAGATAATTTTTAAATGAATGTCGAAGTTAGGTTTTTTTTTTTTTTTTTTATCGAATTGGAGTTCTTTTTGTATTTTCTTTATTTGATAGAAGCTTAACAAATTACGAGAAGGAAAAAGATAAGATAAAAAACAATGAATTAACAGTTACCGCATTCTGAATATGAAATATGTTTCATTTGGTGGAAATTGATACCTACACGTTGAAAATTTTGGTATTGAAAGATATTTATATTTTGGGAAGTTTGAAGTGAGCAGGAGTATACGATTTGGAATGAGAAAGAGTTGATAAGTGATGAAATTGGTGGTTGAATTTACGGTACTGACTGCTACTATAGAGATAACTGGGTAGAAGGAATCAAGAAAGTGATCATAAAAGGGCTCGGGTTATTCCATGGGGAAAACATGGAAACTTTCTAAGGGTTGCTCATCCGGGGTAGTGCGAAATTGTCCGTCAATGTCGGCATGAGAAGATTTTGGGTGCTCAGGTTCGGTTGATACCCAGTCAACTTTCCCCGAGGAATCTGATGCTCCTAAAAAGAAATCTATAAGCTTGAATGTGGATGGTTTTGATAGGTCTATTGAGCCAATACAGGCCTTTTCATTGTCTAGGATGTCACATATGCAGAGGAGGGATTTGGAGATGAAGTTGAAAAATGAACTTGATGCTTCAGAAGAAGATAGCTTTGTTAAGCTCAAATGCCACTATTGATATGCATTGTTATTGTGATGGCCCAAGGCCCCAAAGAGACCAGCCAAGGTGGAAAGTTGTCTGATTTCTGTAAATAAACTGATTGCTGCTGTGCCCAAGATGAAAAATATTCCTCGGGGAAGAAATGCTCCCCACATGAAGGGTGGGGCCATGTCAGCTAGGCAGACTGAGTTGGAGAAGAAGCACGGTTTGCAACAGAATACCAATTACGTTAGGTTAATGAAACAATGTGAGACATTGTTAAATTGGTTGATGAAGCAGAAAAATGCACCAATCTTTAATAGTCCGGTCGATATTGTAGCATATAATATTCCCGATTACTTCAACGTCATTAAGCATCCAATGGATTTGGGGACTGCAAAAACTAAGTTACTTTCAGGACGGTATTCCAGTCCAGATGAACAAATTTTTTGAAGTGAGATGGAAACAAATTGAGAAGAAGATTTCTGTAACAATGGACGAATTCATGCTATTAACATCAAGTGCTATAATGGAAGCTAAAACTCCTTCCATACCCCCTTCTAAGAAGCAGCAAATCACTTCTGCTGAAAACAAGTTCAAGCAAGAATCAGTTAAGCCTGTTATGAGTAATGTAGAGATGCGAAAATTGGCAGCAGAGTTGGATCTGTTGCTGGAAGAATTGCCAGATAATATTATTAATTTCTTGAAAGAGAGCACTTTGAATGGAAGCCAGGTGAATGAGGGAGAGATGACCATTGAACTTGACACTTTTAGTGATAATAACCTGTTCAATTTACGGAAACTTTTGGATGACTACATAGCGAAGAAGCAGAAAAATCAGGCAAAAATATGGCGGTGTGAAACTGAGGTAGAGAAATGAGTCAGTTTTATGTTTATAACTTTGTCTGCATTAGAGGCATACACGAACCTAAATACTTGTTTTTGTTTCTTCAGCAGATACGGAATGAGTCAGGGTACAACAATTCAAATGTGCAGCCTTGCAAAGGCAATTTTCTCTTCTGCAGATGAAGTTGCATGCAAGAGGACTTTTTTTCAATAGGTGTTTGATTTGATAATTGATTCATTTGGTTTGCGACCCTTTCTCCCGAATTCATTATCAGGCGGTGAGCCAGCTAAGAGGGACGTGGATATTGCCAGAAATGATACAGCTATCTCAAGCTTTCCTCATGTAGATATTGATAAGGATGCTGCCCGAAGGAATAGTCAATGCAGAAGTTCAAGTAGCTCCAGTAGTGAGTCAGGCTCTTCTTCTACTGGTTCGTGTTATGATGAAGCTTTTGTGCATGATTTTTTCAGTAGTATTGATTGGATATTTATTGTTCTAATTACTGTGGTGCTCAATATTTGGGTATGATTTGGACTTTCCATTTTCATCTATCCATGGATGCTAAGCTCTTTTCATAGTTCACTATTTCTTCTTCTTTATTCATGAAACTAAGAAATTAGGCATCATGATACAATGGAACCATACAGAGAACTTGCTTTGAGACCAATGTGTTCATGGGCTTGATATTTACATTTTACACCATTCTTCTCTTTTCTCATCTGCCAGTCTTGGGTCCTGAAAGGCTTTTATATTTTCTCACTTCAACAGTGAACTCCCATATGCATTCAGCTGGTCTCCAACTTGTCTTAGAATGTGTTTAATATTAGAAAGTCAATACTTTCTCAGTCCTATTTTTAGTTGTATATATGTTTGCTAGGTTAGTGAAATATGTTGGGTTTTTTTTGAATGTTATACATTCATTGTTTCATTTTGTTCTTCTAGACTACTATATTACTCTTCCTTGCCACTCCTTTCGGTTCATTGAATGTATTTACCTTAAAGAAAGAGTTATTGTGACTACAGTTTTCAAGACATCATTGTTTATGGGTTTGATGCTCTTCACTCAGATTTCGACTCTGGAAATTCTACTGGCAGTGAATCAGATGGTGTGGAGGATTCAGTTACTGTAAGTACTGCTAAGTTTGATGGTGCATTGGCAATTCTTTTATTTTTCTTTCTTTCATTTTTTTGGGGTGGTGGTGGTGTTGGGTTTGCATTGTTTTAGTAAGTGCTACAAAGATATTAAGTGCCTCTTGAAATGTTCGTCACTAGGTGGCTCTGTAACATTTGTTTCTTTTTCTTAATGATGCCAGGAAACCGCAGTTTCTGGGGTAGAGAAGGAAAATGATCTCGGTGATGTAAATCCTAGAGATCAGGATTTTGTTGGTTTAATGGGCAAAATTTTCACGATCCTTTTACATTCTGATGTTAAACAATCTTTGAGTCTACTGCAGATTTTTTTAAAGGGCATACTACACGAAATTCCCCGGCAAAATCTGCCTCTGCTGAACCTAACTGTCGCCAAGAGGGTAAGCAATGAAAACTAATGAAGAAAGCATGTACTATTAGTTACACAGCAATATCTCACACAACATGCTGTAATATTTTAGGTGAGAGTGCTCAACCTGAGAGGTAAGTCTCCCCTGAAACGCTTTTGGATGACTATGTAGGGAAGAAGCAGAAAAATCTAGCAAAAATTTGGTCATACAAAATTGAGGTACACCTGTTGATTAAATTTCTTGTGGGAGGACGAGCTCCATTTTATGTTTATAACTTTGTCTACATGAGAGGCCCTCATGAACCTAAATATGGTTTTTGTATCTTCTGCAGATACGCAATGAGTCAGGGAACAGTAATTCATATGTGCAGCCTCGCGAAGGTAATTTTCTCCTCTGATGATGAAGTTGCATTGAAAAGGAGACTTCAGTTGTCCATAGGTGTTAGTTTGGTGTTTAGATTTTTGCTATCCGATCCTTGCTCCTGAACTCGTTACCAGGCAATAAGCCAGCTGAGAGGGACGTGGTTATTGCCAGAAATGATACACCTATCTCGAGCTTTCCGCATGTAGAGATTGATAAGGATGCAGCCAAAAGGGATAGTCAATGCAGAAGTTCAAGCAGCTCTAGTAGTGATTCAGGCTCTTCTTCTACTACTGGTTTGTGTTATGATGAAGCTTTTGTGCATTTTTATTCAATTGATTGGAATTTTATTGTTCTAATTGATGTGATGCTCAATATTTTGTTATATCTATGTTGATTTCTTTTCGCAAGTCACTACTACTTCTGTATTCATGAAAAAAAGAAATTATGGCATAGCTGTCCAATGAAACCATACAGAGCACTTGCCTTGAGAACCTTGTTTTCATGGGCTTGAAACTCACAGCATTCTTCTCTTTTCTCATCTGCCAATCTTGGGTCCTGAAAGGGCCTTCATGTTTTCTCACTTCAATTATGAACTCCCAAATACACTTCAGCGTGTCCTTAGCTTGTTGAAATAGAAAAGTAGCATTTTCTCAGTTCTACTGAGTTCTGTGTTTGCTAGGTTAGTCAATCATGTCAATTAATTTTTTTGAATGTTATACTCCCATCGTATCATTTTTTTCTTATAGACTACTGTTTAAATTCCTATTATACCAGTCATTAAGTAAAAGTGGGTGAAACATTACTACATAAATAATAAATGTCACCAGAACTACCTCCACTAAGAAGGGCGAGTTCGGAATTATTATACGAAAACCGTAAAACGATACTAAATCTTTGTTTTTCTTCTATTTCCTTTTATGTCACTCCTTTCTATCCATCGAATGCATTTACCTTAAAACAAAAGAGTTGTTTCAATAACGCAGTTTTGAGACCTCATTTTTTATTGATATGATGCTCTTCACTCAGATTCCAACTCTGAAAATTCTTCTGGCAGTGAATCAGATGGTGTGGAGGATTCAGTTCCTGCAAGTACTGCTAAGGTATGAAGTTGTATTGTCAATTCTTTTATTTTCTCTTTATTTTGGGTTTGTGGGTTGGGTGGGGAATTTGCATTGTTTCATTAAGGCAGAGATATTAAGTGCCGCTTGTAATCTTCGTCAGTGAGTGCCTCTGTAACAATTGTTTCTTTCACTTCATGATGCCAGGAAAATGTAGTTCCTTTGGCTGAGAAGGAAAATGATCTCGGTGATGTAAATACTATAGGTCAGGATTTTGTTGGTTTAATGAGAAAAGTTTTCACGACCTTTTTTACATTCTATGGTTGTATAATCTTTTCATTTTCACAGATTTTTTGAACGAGCGCACTGTGAGAATTCCCCGTCAAAATCTGCCTCTGTTGAGCCTATCTGTCACCAAGAGGGTAAGCAATGAAAACTAATGAGGAAAGCATGTACTATCAGTTATGCAGCAACATCTCACCAAAACATGCTGTAACATTTTAGGCAAGTGTGCTCCACCCGAAAGGCATGTCTCCCCTGAAAAGTCTTACCGTGCAGCTCTGTTGAGAAGCCGATTGGCAGACATCATAATCAAAGCCAAAGAGAATACGAATATCTTTGGAAAGGTGTGTGGACTTTTCAGTTACCAGTGAATTCCTGTCTGCTTGACTTCGTTTTCCACCTGATCTGTAGTAATAAATATGAGAAATGATCTGGCAGGGTGAAAGACAGGATCCCGAGAAATTAAAGCTTGACGGAGAAGAGCGCGAAAGGTGGAGAAGAGAAGGTATGCTGGTTGGTTCAAGGTATTCCTATGCTCATTGTTTCTCGTGCAATGATGATGTGGGCTTGTGTGTTTTTAGAGAAAGCTCGTCTAATAGAAGAAGCCAAAGCAGCTGAAGTGGGTCGAATAAAGGCTGAAGCAGAAGCTGCAGCGGAAGCTAGAAGGAAAGTAGAACTTGAAGGAGAAGCAGCACGTCAGGCATTAAAGTAGAAACATTAAGTGAAATCATATAATATCACAAATCTTTTTAGGATTGAACTCTCCAACCTGACATGATTATGAGTCCCCAACCTTTCTTAATGAGATTTTGAGTCCCCTACCTTTTTAAATTTGTGAATTTGAGTCTCCACATGACAAATACCTTCAATGTGAAGGTCAAAATTGCATGCAGCTTTTAATTGAATTTGAGATAAATGCTAAGTGGTTTGATTATTTTGCCCTCTAACTTTATATCATGTGAAAATCACATACAATTTTAATGTCTACCCAAAAGGCATTCGTCCCATAGGGGCCAAATTTATTAACTAATTTAAAGAGCTTGGGAATCGAAAACTACATTATGTAAAAGTTGGGATCCTAGCCGTAATTTTCCTCGTTATAGATGTGAAATAACTAATAAACCAAGAAGCAATAGAAATTATTACCTAGAATCTATTACTCATGAATAATCCTAGATAAATAACAAAAAATTGGGTAATAGTAACCGCAATCCAAAATTTGATTTTACTATTTCAACAAGTTACTAACATAAGGTACATATAGCAGCAATAAGAGACGGGGAAGCACACCTTACTGTTTCCTCTTTTGGCTTTAACTAATCTAACCCTGTACAACTACAAAAATAAGCCAAACTAATCCTCAAATATTCCGTCATCCGACAATTGAAAAGATTCAGTCCCATTAACGTGAGGCTGGTTGGATACCTCAGCATTTTGGTTGCCCAGAATACTGTAATCAAAGTCCTCGTCATCCTCGTCTTCATCTTGGTCTCCGTCTGAATCTTCATTATACTGTTTTGGCTTGATTCCAAGTGCTTCCCTCTGCAACTGCTGTTTGATGGCATCTTCATATGACATTTCGTACCAAACAGTACCCTTGCCAACAATTGATTTGTTGTGGGCATCAGTCATCCGCTCTTGCTTGCTCTTTTCCGAGTTTTTTGGCTCTCCCCAGTAGTCGTAACGATATAGGGAACTATCTGGATCATATTGGTCCTTTCCAAAGTAACTAGCATCAACATACCTACCGGGCTCTTCCAATGGAAGTCCGAGAGCCCGACGGCTGTAAAGGAAAAACCCAGGTTCAATGATGCATGCAAGCAGGAAATTAAAAGAATTGTTTATTTAATAACTTGCTCATTCACTCATAGGTAAACTTGTAAGCGGACTTTTTTAAGCTTAGCCAACGGGCAAACGTACATTGAGCTCTTAAAATCAGTGTAGCTCATTAAAGGGTACGTTTGGCAGAGCTTTTTCAAGCTTTTAAGTTGGTCAAACATCTTTTTATCCATGCATTCCGTAAGACCCACAGTTTTTAACCACTTTTATCCACACGTTTCGTAGGACCCAAAACTTATAATCTACACAAAGCTTTACCAAACATATCAGATAAGGGTGTTGTAACTAGGAAGAAAGAACACTTGGGAGTATACCAGCTTATATCTCGGAGTAGAGTTTCTCTTTCCTCAAAAGATCGACGCCAATGGATAAGGTCATATTCATCCATCTCCTCGTTTCGCCTCAACTTGGTGATTTTGTATTCCTCTCCTCTTTCTTCTGCTTCCTTCCGTAGTTTATTGTGGAACTGAAATAGAAAGCGCAGAATAAGCATCAAAAAGTCATTTCTTCACGAGCAAACTCCACAAAAACTTGTATCAATAAAAGACACTGAAAAGAAGAATTCAAAAACAATCTGACGAGTTGAAGGACAGGACATATGAAGTTTAAGATTACGGACAGTTGAATACAAACCTGACGCTCAGCAAGTGCAGATTCCAAATCAAGTTCTTTTGTGCTTATTCTCTGCCAATGAATGTATCATGCAAGTGAGGAAAAAAAAAAAATAAATAAATATTCCATACCACATTAAAAAAACTTTTACCAACGTCATTTTTGGAAGCAGTGCTTTCTTATAATAAGCTTCACCGTACACTATACTGTTTTCTTCATCAAAATTCTCATCATCTGTCAATTCAGTTAACTTTTTGCCCTTATATTTATCAGGATTAAGCTCCATGTCATCCATAATCATTTGCTCAGCATTATGTATCTGCCATAGCTGCATAGAATATAATAGCACACGCAATAATTTAGATGCAGCTAGTTAAAAATACTATGTAATAGCAAAAAGAATACTAACTAGAGGACTCGAACCCCCCACCCCACCCCCAAAACAAAGTAGGTAACAGAATTCTTACAGCTTATTTACGGTCGAGTACGAAATGATAAAAAACCGAAGCTTTTGATAGCATAAAAAAAACATTCTAGTAATATAACTTTTTATCATAACCCGAAGAAACAAGCAGTGTAGTATTTGATGTAGCTGAAATGTTGAAAATTTAAGAAACTATTTTGGATCATAATAACTATCAGTGACAAATATTAAGTTAATCAATCAAGATGGTTTAGACGTTCAAACATAAGACCATTTGATGCACCAGTGTTCATACCCACTACGGAGATGGTGCAAAGAACACCTAAAATCTACATGACTTGGCAAAAGGGATTGATGCTCATGCATAAGCATAAATGAAATATGTATTAACCCTGCAATGGCCTTCTTAGACTGCCTTTTTACGTTCAAATGAATTACATACAAGAATACCTTATCAACATAAGGGTGATTTGATAACAGAGATTCCTCCTCCACTTTGATACCAGGATCTTTTCTAGGAACAGGAGGTCTTCCACAATCACGCTGCGAAAGGGAAACAATGGCAAAGTATAAGCTTTTAATGAAATCAGTCCTAAAGCTCCTAAAGATGAAAATTGTTGAGACATTTATTCAATCATAACCTCTGGTTTTAATAAATCCAACACTTGGTTTGTAATGCTTGAAACCTTTTGTTTATTAATTTTATAGAGGAAATACAAGTATATAACTCAGAATACCTAAAGATGTGCTCCTTTATTGTTATCTGTTCTTTGGATCTAGCTGAAGTGTTAGCAGTTGTATCTATCTAGGCATTTGTATCACCATGCCATCTATTAAAGTCACAACCTCATAGGCACGGACACTTCAACTAAAGTGATGTGTCTGTGTCTGACTCTCTTCGTGCACTCTACCATGGTTATTTTTCATTCTTTAACAGAAATATTATATATTTTTAACTCAAAATTATTATTAAATAACTAATAGATACTCATATTTAAAAGACTTCATTAAGAAAAAATAATAACAAGCATCGAACTAAATATATACTACATAAATGAAGAATTTTAAAGAATTTAATTAATGTGTTGGCAACGTGTCGTGTCAGTACTTTTTTTTAAAAATCGTGTGTCGACATATGCGACACGTATCGTTCGTGTTGGTGCATCATAGGTCACAAGGTCACAACCAACCAAAGGATACAATGTCTTTCATACAGTAAACTTATTGGTGCAAGTTGCACCAGTACTTATAGTATATGCATTAACAATGTCTTTCATACATATTGAAAGGACAAATCAGACTTGATGCTTTACATAGAAGAGTTTACTCACACGTAACTCATCTGGATTAACATCCTCATCCCGGTGAAATATTGGAGGAAATTGAAATCTGTTGAAGCTGCAAGCACGAGTCGATGTAATTTATTAGAGAATGGGTAAATAAGTAGATATAATTCGTGAAGACTATCTCTAGCATACAGACTTGTACAGATTGAAAAATATAAATGATGTTGACCTTTCAGAAATGAAGGAAACATCAAATGTACAATAGGACAATAGTAGGGAGTGGAATCACTCAAAACGAAAAGTTCGAGAAGCATTTGTAAGCATACATTAGGTGATCTATGTTCGGATCAACAAAACGCAGTTCTATTGGAAACCGAAACCGATATGGATCTCGCTTTGCCTGCAGAAATGGGAAATTACACAACGCATGAATTATTGTTAAACAAGCCAACAATGAAAAACCTCAAATATATAGACTGAAATTTTCATAATGAGAACTTTGTAAAAGAGTTAAAAAAAAATAGGAGTTTGAACCATAGGCTACCACGTAAAGCAACACAATACCAGAACAGGTAGAGATGCTGCAAATATGGAATTGTTTCTCTTTTTTTCCTCTCAATAATGCCATACGTCATTTTCTTTGTTAATGAGGATCTAGACCCATGAACAAGTATTCTTTGATCTTGTTCTCACTTCAGAAGCCCGCATGTCATATACCTGGACAATGTTGTAATGGTTGCTCCTCTAATTTCAACATTAACATTAATGCACCACTATTCTTGAGAGGTGCATCCAGAGGCAAATATGGCTGTTTTTGCTTGTCAATTTTCAGCAGTATACATCTCTACGACTCATCACTCATATTATCAACCCCTCCTAAATATCATTATATTCCAATCAACTACTAAACCCACTGCCTAACTTGGGGTTTTACCTCTACTGTACAAGTTAGCTCAAAGTGCTAAAATTGCGATAGTGTGAAAATATAGGTAACAGAGATCAACAAAGGCTGACTCACCAAAATTTCAACGATGACGTGCATGCCAACTTTGATGTGATGACGGATCCAATACCAGTCATTGCGTTTTATTGGAACCCACCTGAAAATGCATTATTATTACAATGAATAGCAGGAAAGGAACATATTCAAATACAGAGAGGTAACAACACAATCCGTTGTACACCTAAAGCAATGGCAAGTTTTAAAAAATTTGAATAGCTTTGTATGAGACCAAAACGAACGATACTTTGATAGTGTAATTGGGGCCTAAAGGCGGATGGTCTTTTATGTTCTTCAACATTATACTAAAAGAATGTATAAGATCCACCCCTTTAGGGAAGTGTAGCTTAATAATTTAAAAAGTCTAAAAGCACTTGTTTCTAGAATTCAAGTTGGAACAAAGGGTTACTTTAAACACTTGATGAAACAAAGTAAGTATAAATCTCATATATCGTGATATCAGCATAAGCATAGGGTAGCATATATACCCATCATGGACGCCTCCAATATCAACAAATGCTCCTTGATAAAGTTGTAATGCAGTTATTTTACCTGCACAAATCTGGGAAAACATTTCTCATGAACATGCAGTGAAAGACAAATTAAAATAAGGAACTCCTAATCAGGTTGTATTCCACCAATTAGTGTAAATTTCAGAGAAGTATGAATGGCACATGATTATCCATATACCCACTGTGGAATAAATGGTATGCATTTTTTACCGTTGTCTTCAATCAAGATTTTTCAAGAATTTTTAACAGGAAATTGTACTGTAGAGAATGCTGACGATAAAACCATATTCAACTACTAATATTTAAATATAAGGGTAGATAAGTGCACATGGGCTGCAGAACACACACAAGATACCAAGAACCATAAAGGAAAAAGAGTAGGAAACACAGATAATAGGTGCAGACAATGTCAGCACATAAAACTCATCAGTATTATTTTAATTCTATTGGCCAAGAGTCCAACGATAGATACACACCATATAATTGCTTTTATTTTCAGATTTAAAACATTTAGGCTCCGTTGGGACTTGGGATGAATTTATAAACAGTTTAATTTAAAGATAGATAGGAAATGAGTGGTGAATAAGTAAATAGTACTTGTGGGTCCATTGAAATATGTAGTTGAAAATGAAGTTTGACCTTTTATAAATGAGTTACAAATCATTAATAAATTAGCCAAACCGGAGGCTTAGTGAATTGGATTGAGGAGAGCAACCTACACTACATAGAGAGGGCAATTTTTAGTTCATTTTATCCACAACTTAAAACAGATAATAATATAAAGAGTTATATATAGTTCTCAACTACGAAATACCGGTCTGCAAGGTGAAAAAAGATTTATTTGGCTGCCGAAAATAGGAAAATTTAAAATTTCCAACAAAAATAGGACAAAATTGATAAAATAGATATTACTTACTTGTCCTGGATAATAAAATGGAAGTTCATACTGCATAACAGAAAAGAAAACAGCAAGCTCATCAGTTCATGATGCAAATCAATTTCATGAAATCTGAAAGTCAAACCTAAAGATATGAACCAGGGGAAAGGAGGGCGGTGTCCAAGAAACACGATATTAATCTTACCATTTCTTCATTGTAATCCTTTCCCCTTTTCCTCCTACCAGGGTAATAATCTTGATCGTACTGCATAGATGACAAAAACCCACAAGTCAAATATTTTGTATGGAAAAATCGAAGAAGCTCTTCCTACTCTAACAAGGCTACTAAATTTGCTTCTATTGGGGATCTGTTCGGGGGGAAAAAAAAAAAAAGCCCCCTTTGACATCTCAAGTTACTACCAAAATATATGTTTATCGACAAGATACAAAATCCAAAACTGCACACGAACTATGCTTTAAGCTTATAGAACTAAATTCATTGAACCATTGCGCAAACTCAACATGCAAAAAGCTCGAAAATCAAGAAATATTAAGTAGCTGGACATGTTTATATGCAGCAACATACAATACTACACCTATTAATTCTTGCTTTCTAACAATTCTAACAAAAACCCTATAATCATGAACCATAATGAGATGCAACAAACATTCATACAAGTTAATTCATCAATCCAATAAACCATTGGAAACACGATAGGCAAGTGGCAAAAAGAACCAAAACAACAACGCACGTATCAAAATCATCACAATTTAAGGCTACCAAATATGGTTCCTATCGGTACTAAGTAACTTCCAAAAAATCTGTTTATCAAAAAGAGAGAGAATTCAAAATTGCATGCAAATCATGCTCTAAATTTCAAGAGCTTAATTCACTGAATCATTGCGCAACCTCCACATGCAAAAAAAGCTAGAAAAACATGGAACTTTAATTAGCTGAGTATATTTATATGCAGCTACATACTACACCAATTTAATTCTTGCTTTCGAAAAATTATAACAAAAAAACCTTTAATCATAAATCAAAAGAAGACACTAAAAATTCACACACATTAATTCCTCAATTCAATAAATCATTGCAAACTCGAGAAAATCAACTCACAGAAAGAACCAAAACAATAACAAGAAGAGTAAAATCATAAATCATAATAAGACGATCCAAAACTTCATACATATTAATTCCAAAATTCAATTAATCATCCAAAACACGATAAGAAAGCAGCAAAAAGAACCAAAACAAGCATGTATAAAAATCATCGCAATTTAATTAACCTTATAAGACTCCTCCTCCAAACGACCCCTATTTGCAGCTGCCCACTCCTTATATTGCTTTAAGAACATCTCATACCTCTCCAAGCACATATCCCCGGTATCGCTCTCCACCATTTCCTCCACCTTGTCATAATCCACTCTCACTGAGGTTTGCAGCTTGTGCGCGCCACGTATAAACTCCAATTCCTCCTTATCCACCTCCCACCCCCTCGGTGGCCAGTCCCTTGGCGGCACATGCCTCAACACCAATGGCCCACTCCAACCCGTCTGCAATGGATCCGGTATTTCACCCTTAATTTCAAACTGTTTAGCATAATACTCGTCTTCCGTAAGACCCATTTCCGCAATTTTCTTTTTCCGATAATTGGGACTCAACATTTTGAACGCCTCAATTGCTTCAGGCGATTGAAGCGGCACTTCTTCGCCTTCATTAAGAGACTTTCTAGCAAAATCAGCTTCTGGGGTCAGAATTTCTTCCCATGGAGCCCATCCCCTTTCGACCCAGTTCCTTTTTCGGGCATCTTCTTCAGATTCTTTCTCCTTTGGCCCAAATGATGCAAGAAAAGCGTCGTCATCGCCGACTGGGTACTCGTCGGAGGAGTAGGCTCGAATGGTTTTGATGCGTTTATATAGGAATTGAGATTGAGAAATTTGTTGGGGTTTAAGGATGGGTTTAGGGGGAAGAGGAGTGAAGAACGAAGGGGAAAGGAAAGTTTGCATTTTGGGGTGAAGTGTGAAGCTTACACTCTCCCCCGCGGATAATGTTTGGCTAAGCTTCAAAATAACTTACTTATAAGTAAATAAGTTAAGATAAATCATTTTTTATTTATATTTTTCAAACGTAAGTAATTTTTAGTTAAAAGAATTTACAAATTGTTATATACCCTTTTAATATCGAGCTCGGCCCACCTTTTGCAAAATAAATATTCGATTTTCTATAATCTTACGCTTATGCTGAGTGCTATGTGATTTGGTAGGGATTGAAGTTTGTCAAACATCCGATCGATTTGTTGTTAAAGTTATCGAATAAAGATTGTATTGATTTTAGAGTGAAGACTTGTTTGGTTAGCTATTCCCAATTAATTACATCATGAAAACTTTCATAAGCATGATTGAATTGGTATTAACATTATATCATTTTCGTCAAAATGCTACCTAACAAATTTACCTTCAAGAGAGAGCATTTGAATGAATTTAGGGTTCGATTGATTTGGCGAAATTTTTTATGGAAGTATGAAAATATTTTCCTACTTTCACTTTTTGACTGTTTGATAGGCTAAATTTTCCATGAAAAATATTTTCCTCTATTTTCCTAGGTACAACCTTTTGATGCACAAATGATGGAAAATATTTTTTCACATAATAGGTGGGAAAACATTTTTTTTTTAATTATCAATGGCAACCAATTCTATCAACCATTGTAAAAAGCATTTTCATTTTTGTTTACAATTTCTATGCAAAACAAAGTTAAACGAATATGGTAATTTTTTATAATTGCTTAAATTTTTTTTTACTTTTTGGTAATTGGAACAAATTCTAGACGTATTGGTAGAAAAAATTATCACTTTAATGGACAATTTTTATAGAAAACGAAGCCAAACGAACACCAAACTTTCAATATTTTTCAGGTAGAAAATTATACCAATCAAATACAATTAATTACAATTCCCAGTAAAACAAATTCTAGGCAATTCAATTTCTAGTAAAACATTTTCTTTCCACCCATTTTTCACCTTTGCAATCAAACGGACCCTTAACACAAACAATAAAATCATCAGTAAAAATCAAGAATAGAAATCGAAGTCCTTGGCATCCAATACTAGCTGCCTCAATGCACCAATAGGGGCTAAAATCATCAGTAAAAATCCAAGCATAATGCACATCTGTTTTAACAAAAAAAAAAAATGATTAATGTAAAAATAAAAAATAAAAATCCCACAATTTATAAAAAAAAAACATATGAATCTGTGTGCGCGTGTTTTTGAGAATTTTAAGGATGGAGAACATACCCAATTGGTAAACCAAGACAAGCTAAATCTTTTGGGTTTGTAGATGGCTAGCCAAATGATACAAGGAAGCTGCAAACACAATTTAAAGTGACGAACTTTGCTGCGTACGTATATCTTTTCTTTAATCTTAATTTAAGTGAACGACAAATTAGTTGTGAAACAAAGCCTAGTGACTTACGTAATACGTTGTTGGAGCAAAAGCAAACCCTCCGAAGAAGCCGAGAAGCCCACCAAAGAAAGGGAATGTCATTCCGAGGAACATTGTGAGCGCTGCATTCACCGCAATGTGTTGAGTTGACGATCGGTTAAAATGATGTGGATATATATAACTTAGAGACGTAGAACAAAAAATGGATTATTCAATTCTTTCTTGAATATGGTAACTATTGCGTGTTTGATATGCTACATTGACTTGAGAAAGACATATATACTAAGAACATGTACTGCGTATCAAACATGTACTTACCAACGTAAGAAGAACGAGTAAAAATACGAAGTCGTCGAGTTGGCTTGAAATTCATCTTCCTCACTAAGCAAGATTCCACCATGTCGAAGACAGGCATAGCAAAAACCTGAATTCGTGCAATAACACAAATTGATCATCAATAATAATAAAAACGCGCCATCAGTTACCGAAAATGGAATCAAACGATACCTGATAACTTCCGATAACATGGATTACAACGAACAAGTTAGCTGCAGCAATAAGCCATGCTGGTTTCTCTAGTGATATAAGGATATTGTCCTCTACATTCCTCCCGAACACGGCATAACCGCCAAAGGCGACCGGAAAGTAACACATAGCAACAACGATATAAGCTATTAACACTCCTTTCCACATGGGTTTCTTCGATGGTATCTCGGGAGTTGAAGGGATCGTTGCCTGAATTTCAAGGACTACATTGTGACCGGCAAAGGCGAAAGCCACATCTCCTAATGCACTAAAGAAGTGAAACACTCTTCCTGTACTAGTGGATGCCCTCGGGGCATATGATACCTCCGGTTGAACCCCTTGACGAGCCGAGGCCACCCATGCTATAGTCGAATAACTGACGAACAATAAAGCAACATATTGATTCATTGGAAAGTGAATTCAAATTTAAATAAATATATGTCATTTTTCTACAAGTCTCTGCATTACATGGGGATGTTGAGGACTAAATTTTAAAAAATAAAACATGTATTCCAATACTTTTAAGCTTATAGATCATGTTGCTCGACTATAGCTTAGAAAGAATACATTACCTGAATGACATGATTGCTGCAGCAAGAGAGATTCCTGTAATGGAGTTAAAACTGGGAAGATGAGAAAGAACAAAATGTACAGAGCCAAATATCATAATAAAATAGGTTAATCTTATTTGCTTGCAATTTGGGCACACTGTATCATGAAATTTCTTGAGAGATTTTCCTCCGGTAATCATATACACTATATTCACTCCAACTTCCACCATTAGTTGCTGCGGTACGACAATCCAAAGCCCTAGTTTTTCCCCGAATGCCTGCTGGCCAAGTTCGTGGTACCGGTCGAACCGTTTACCGGGCACCATTTCGTGCATTTGGACCATTTGCCATAGGGTGTAGAGAGTAATGACCCATGCTAGGATCATTATGGCAGCTCCAGGGCCCCTGCAGATATACAAAGAAATAAGCTAAAACTAGTTCTCAATAAGTTTGAGGTCAACTACATGAACACTTACCAGCCAAGTTCGGACATGGCATAGGGGAGGCCCAGGACGCCAGCGCCAACCATAGCTGTGACATTGTGGAAAGCCGAATACCACCATTTTCCATTCCTCGACGATGTTACGGGGAGCCAATCATTAAGATCTTTCTCCTTAGGAGAAACTGTTACCTTAGTCTGTGATAGATCAATCTCCATGTTCTTCTTTTTGCTTGCACTTTGTTCACCAAAATAAGAAGTTTGATAACTAGAAATGAACTTTTATCAGATATTCGAGGCTTATCTGAAGCTGGATTATGTTTTAGAGTCCGGTTTCAACTAGAACTGAAACAATTTATTTCTGGATTTTGTTAGTTAAGAAGATTTACTATAAATTAGGATAAGCTTGAGCATTATTTAGGTTAGGATAAAGAGAACTTTAATTTATGCACACTTTTGGCATTAATAAAATAAATTCACGAGTTTATAAATGCAAATATTTTCTTTTCACAGTCAACTTATCAACTTTGTTACCATCATACATACGTGCTTGGAGTTAATTGTTCCAATGGGCACTAAACTTGTGTCTATATTTTCGATCACTCACTAAAGTTTAAGAAGTCGAATTTTGGCCACTAAATTTTGAAAAACATTGGACGTTACTCATTGACTAACTTCCGTTTCAAATATCTAATGGAATTGGTGACGTGGCCGGTGGAATCCACATGTGGCGCCCTGTCACGCTGTAAAACTTTAGGTGATCGAGTTTTGGCCACCAAATTTTGGAAAATGTCTTCAATTGCTCACTAAACTTTGAAAAACGTCTTTTAAAACTCACTGAACTTTGAGGTAGTCGAATTTTAACTACTGAACTTTGAGATAATTGAATTTTGGCCAATAAAATTTGATATGGTCGAGTTTTTGTCACAAAACTTTAAAAAACGTCTTCTATGACTCACAATAAATTTCGATTTAATTCAAATTCGTTGTTAAAATTTGAATTTAATTTATCAACAAATTCACTGTGTTTCGATGTAAAATTCAAATATTATGATGAAAATGGCTTAAAATTCTACAAAAAATAAATTAAATTTAACTATTGTGTAGTTGAATAATCATTTCTAGTGGTATAGACAATGCTTGCAAAGCTATGCAAAGGAAGTGATTACTAATTGCAATTGAACACACAATATATTTATTGTTAAAATTAAATTAAATCTGAAATTTAAAAAAGAATTTTAGCCCCTATTTGAGAGGCATTATTTACAAAAAAAAAAAGAATTTTAAATAGTGATGTTTTGGAGAATTGTGGTTGAAAAGTTGAATTTTTTTTTTTTTTGAGTTTACATGTAAAATATTTTTTATAAATATATGGTTAAAAATAAATATGTGAATTAAAGAGTTTTGTTTTAAATGAAGATAAACAGAGGTTTATTTAAATCCAAATTTATAGTGAACAATATAACACTTTTTTCAAAGTGTAACGGGCAAAGTTCAACTATCTCAAAGTTTAGTGGTCAAAGTTCAACCACCTCAAATTTCAATAGCCAAAATTTGACAACCTCAGAGTTCAATGAGTAATAGAAGACACTTTTCAAAGTTTAATAGCCAAAATTCAACTATCTCAAAGTTTAACGGTATGACGAAATGCCATATGTGCATTCCGTCAGTAACGTCACCAATGCCATTAAAGGTTTGAGACGAAAGTTATACCAGTGAATAACGTACAACGTTTTCCAAAGTTCAGTTGTCAAAACTCGACATATTAAACTTCAACAAGCAATCGAAAACATAGACATAAATTTAGTGACCATTGGAACAATTAGCTCACGCGTTGAGTAGGAAGAATGTAATAGTACAAGACAAAGCTTAAGAAGAAAAACAAACGAACTTTTCATTCATTATTCTTTCTAGACGTTCAGTATTCTATATTCAAGATAAATCTCACCATCTAAAAAAAATGAAGATTTATATATTTGAAACCGTTCAACATAAGAACATGAACTTACCAAGAAAACAACTAAATTACATTGTTACAAAGCAAAAGCCCACCCAAATTAATTTGGTTTCGTTCTTTATACATTTCGAACAAGAGTTCCTCGCTATTCCCAAGTTTAAGGTATTCGTCCGTGTTAAAATGGGATACTTGTTTGTCGACAAATTGTCTGGTTTTGCCTTTATTCTCTTCTCTTGTATTTAAAGGAGGACTATTTAAGTATCCAGGACTCCAACTCCCGTGACTGCTGGTAGAATGATTGCTTGGGTCTTTTATTGTGATCCCGTCCTGCATAAAATTTGAAATTCATGAAAATTGACAATAATGACGAAGATATCAACACAGACATTAATGGTACAATTGAAACAAAAGAAACTACATGCATTGCAAGGACCAAGCAGATTATAGAACATTAAAAGTTTGTTCGAGTCCATTTTTTGGAATAAATTTCATAGTAGTGATTTTTAAGGAGAATATGATATTATAAAGTAATAAATTTTTTTGGCTATGCAACCTAAAATTATTTTATTAGGAGAATATACGGTTGAAAATGAGTTTGGAGAAAAATGAGTTTTTAAAGAATGGAGATCAAACAGGGGCTAAAAGCATGTTTGATACACCATATTGAACAAAACTTTGATGGTACAACGCACACATGTTTGGTAAAAAAAAATAACATCTTATAAGTTGGATGACCCACATATTATGTGGACAAAATCCACACAACTATGGACCAAAATCCACACAAATTGGTCACCACAATTTGTGAGTCCAGCAACTTATAAGTTACTAACTTATTTGACTTGTAAGTTGCAATGTGGTTTTTATTCCACGCAATTTGTGGGTCCAAAATCTATTTTTTCTGTCAAACATACTCAATATGTTAGCTTCTTTTTCTTTTAATGTCGAGCACAATACAATCCACCTTCCCAAAATGAACACGCTTGTTCAAAATGATAAACAAAGTTGGGCAATTCAAGTTGCCCCACATTTATATAACTCATAATGTGCAACTAATGCTAACATTTTGCATATATAACTGATATTAAAAAAGAATGGTTTCTACATAAAGGGATAAAATGTTTTGGATAAATAATAGGTTGTTTGGTTAAGAGCCTATTTTATGTAGATTTTTGAGAATACATTTTGTGAAAAGTGATGTTTTTGGAGAATGTATGGTTAAAGAGTAGGAAAAAATTATGAATTCAAGTACAAAATTATATCATTAGGAGAATGTACATTTGAAAATGAGTTTGGAAAAAAAAAAAGAGTGATAAAGAATCTCTACCAAATAGTGAATAATTTACTTTTGCTTCCAAACATGTTTAAGGGCATGTTTGAGCCGGATAAAAATCTGAATTTAATTTAAGTTAAAAGTCAAACAATCACTATCAACCACATCTTTCATGGTCCCATATCTTTTCAACCACATATTTCAAAAACTTCTATCACAATCCACTTAAAATCCGATTTTAATCTACACCAAAACACCTATTAAATAACTTCCTTTTTTTCCTTAGCTTTTAGCTCGTCTTCTAGAAGCATAGTTAAAAAAAAGTTACTAATTTTGAAAATAGCCATTATCTTACTATTAAAATCAGTAACTTATTTCCAACTTTCAGAACTAAAAACATTATTTAAATGAAAAACTTACTTATTACTTAGTCAACCTTTTAACCTTAGCCAAACATGCCGTAGGCATGCTACATGATCATATCTGCAAATGCATGCAAGTTAAAAGTTACCTTTTCTGAGTCCCACTGTAGTGCTTTTGGAGTGTCTGGAGTCTGTGCTTTATTCTTGCCTGAAACAGAACCATCGGGACCAGTCTCCCACTTCAACCAAGGTAAAAGAACACCCTCCATTTCAACGGGACAATTTATAGATCCTGCTGGACTGTGATAGCTTTCTGCTTCTCCTTTTATTGAAGAATCTCTTGCCTTTCGGGTGCCCCCCAGGGTCGAACTTCCATCACTTCTTTCTCCATCAAATGAAGATATGTCTGTATCTTCAACATTTGAAATGAAGTCCTCGAAATATTTTTCTGCCTCCTCACTCAATTGCCTTGATGCCCAACATTTCTCACTACTTCTCTGGAATATGGAAAAGGTAAAAGTAGAGATGATATTTCAACAACACTACAACATCGATATAACAATGATCACTAGGATCAAAGCCAATCAGTTATGTACCATACAAAATATTACTCAAAACTATTTGAGCATGGGTAAGAGACAGACGCACCTTTCTAGCTCGGAATGGCTTCTGAGCAACAGATGAAGTCTTTGAATCTGGAAGTAAATCTCTGACAATTTTGGAGAGCTCCTGGCCTCGTTGCTCCTCTAGCAATATTTCAGCAAGAAGATCTTGCTTGCGCTTCTCTGACTATAAGTTGGCAGAGAATTTAGTCAACAATTGAGATTTTTTATACAAGGTTAAAGCATCTTGCAGGAACGACAGGAATTCCCAAGTTCCCAAAAATCTATCAAACGAGGTGTTAAATTAAATTAATAAAAATAAATAAACAAATAAAAATAAAATAAATAAATAAATAAATATATATATATATATATATATATATATATATATATATATATATATCAAAGAAAAAAAACATTTTGGGTTATAATCTTTATCATTTAGAACTATATGAGAGCTCAGAGGTTAAATTGTATTCCAGATATAATGAACTGAGGAATTTGGATCCTTGAGACTTTAAATGCAAGTGTTTTCAACCAGCATTGCCAATTGTCATTTAGACAAGTTGCGCACATCACTCTTTTTGCTTCATCTCTTAAGAACTAACTAAAATAAAGTGCACATATGCATCTCTAAATTGATACCCATATGAACTTATAATGCTAGAAGATAGCAGAGTATTGCTCATGATCCTAAAGAAACATCCTAGAATAAAGAATAAGAAGA
Organism: Fraxinus excelsior; assembly: GCA_019097785.1. Classification (NCBI taxonomy): domain Eukaryota; kingdom Viridiplantae; phylum Streptophyta; class Magnoliopsida; order Lamiales; family Oleaceae; genus Fraxinus; species Fraxinus excelsior. The sequence goes on along the minus strand of CM032628.1, from coordinate 36,495,010 downwards.
TTGACCATATTTCAAACTGAGGTTAAACACTAACATGCAAACTGACACCCTTCTAAAGGCCTGCAATGCAATGAAATAAGCTTAAGAAATAGACAGTGCAACATGCAACAAATATTAAGGGATCGAGGACAGTTCTGCACTCAAGTGCTTCATTCATTAACAATGGCCAATAGAACTTATATCTACAAAAATCAAATTGATAAATAGAAGTATAGAACTACAATATGCTCCTTCTGTTGCCTATAAACCAACATCACCGGTAGGCGAACAAAAACCATTCATCAAAATAAGAACCTGACCAGAAGGTACGTTCATGCAAGAAAATGTAGTAGTCTATTTTTAGATACCTGATCTAACTTTGCAGTATAATTCTTTCTGATTTCAGAAAAATCTTGAAGATTTTTGGGTTTGTCCACCTGCAAACACTTACCACTAGATAATGCTGCTTGATTTCTCCCCACGGCCTATGCATAACATACCAAGAAATTTTAACAAAGAGATATTACTAACATTTTACGGTGGCAGGTACCAGCAAAACATAGAAGCAAAATTTGTATCAACAAATAGAGATATTGACATACTTGATTTAGTTCAGTTCGTATTTCTTCAACAGCATATTCAAGTTCTTTTCGCATTGCTTCATAAAAGCCACTGTTAACAGCATCCTCTGTATGGATCTCAGCCTTAGGTGAAGAAATAAATATAGAGAGAGTAGAAAAAGAAAACGGAGTTAGACTTTAATGTACAGCCTGCTTAATAAATAGAAGTATAAAATAATCAACCTTCTTCTCCGCATAAACTGCCCTGATTATCTTCTCAAATCCATTATTACCAATACGAACAATATTCGATTCATCATCAGTTTGGGCAGAGGAGTGGCTCTGCGAAGTCAATAGACAAATATTAAACTTCAGTTCCATTTTGGAAAGAAATCAATCAAAGCTCTATTTGGGGATGACATGATCTTGAAGTCCAGCTTTTGGATATAGTTCCAAGTGTACCTTCGGTGAATGTTACCAATATAAGCATATATGCAAAGAAAGAAGCCAAAGGCCACCGTATTAAAGATGAAACAATCTTACAGAGTAGCCATCATGCAACAGCGACTGATCATTTTGATTAAGCGATTTTCCCGGATGCTGATTGCTTAAAGATGCTGCCTTCCGTGATAAAGGCATTTGACTCCTCCCTCTGATGGGACCCTTTAAAATAGCACGATTGTTTGGATTCCGAGAATTATCTACCTCACTCTGCAAATGAAATGTAAATGGCAATTTATGTTACCCTGTTGAAGTAAATAAAATGCATTTATAGTTTCATATTACACAAAGTCTTGAAGAATCTGTCTTACACATAGTTTAATAACTTCATGCTTTCTAAGCTAGTAGAATATATTTAAGAATGTGAAGTTGTTTCGAGCTACAATCATAAGAAATTTAAAATCTTGAAAATCCTACATTCATATGCATATATATATCCACCTGATAATTGTGATATTCTCAAAAGGCAAAAGTGATAAATCTCAAATTTAAAAAAGGATAAAAAATTATTTTAAACTTTTAACCTCCCACCCACATAGCCCAAACATGGAGATCAAACTGTCTAGGCATAAAAATTGATGAAATTTCCTTTACTGATGACTGATCAATATTAAAATTTCCCCTAGACCAAATATTATGCAGGTATGATGAGTTCCTATTTCATCTCAAGCTTGTGGGGAATTTCTGGTGCAACTGTGTTAATCTTGATTAACATGGCCACGCTTGATTGAGACATGCATCATGTTTGGACTTCCATTGAGGTGGAGCAAGAAGCCAGCTGTCAGCTAGTAGCCACCATGTTATATACATTCCCAGATCAAGTGGATTGCAAGCTAGTATTCAAGAAAAAAATAAATCACTCATATGCACGCACAAACCTTGGTGCATGTCATACTCTTGTAGCAACTTGTCATAAAAGAGAATAATAACATTGTTCCAGAATTCAATCTGAAACAATCTTCCACTTCAAAGAAGATAACATAAACATATAGGTGAATGACCAGTCATGTCCTTGTCAACTTCACATATGATCAACATATAAAGACAAATTTCATTAAGATATTGGTAAATCTATAACAATATAACTCAATATTCGATTAACACCATGATTATGCATGATAGCAATAAAATACAGTGCATATTCAATCAAGACAATTACTTGCTGCCTATTAGTGTAAACCCAAATGATCAAAATTAATTGCACATAATTCACACATTTGGAATGCCATCAATTACTTTCTGGAACATTTCAAGGACAGTCAAACATGTATCAGGTCTTCAATTAACATTCTGGGAGTCATTTCTCGCATCCAATAACATTTTCTCTTAATTATCAATACAGAGTCTAATCAATGCAAGCAGCAATATGTGTTGTTATCAGCTACAAATACAAATATCACTAAGAAAGAACTAAATAAATCAATCAAAGTTACCTCAGAGTCGCTAATATGATACCGAGCCACCGAGAGGGACCTCCTCCGTCGTGAACCGGACTCAGCCGGAGTGAAATTTTTACTCCCACTACGAGAGCCATTAGAAACAACATAACTTTTACTGTCACCTCCGCCATTTCTTGACACTGACCTCCCCCTTCTCCTAGACGACGCAGTATCACTAGCCCACCGCCCGATCTCCGAGATACCTCCCCCAGGCCGCGAAACCGATTGGTCCTCCCTCTTCCCCGCACCTACATCGCTCTCACTCTCGTTCCTTGACGAGAAGAACTCAAGCGCGAGATCATCAAGGCTGATTTCCGTACAGTCCCCCGATCCTCTGACCGTATTCACAAACTTCCCCTTCGGCTCAGAAACCACCTCCGGTCGTGAAAATCGGCTGAGACTCCTGGACCGGCGGTGAGACCGGCTAGTGCTGGTTGAGTCTTCGGAGCTAGAGCCGCCAATTGTAGTTCTCTTCGACGTTGATTTGAAAGCTGAAGTCGCCATTTTTACCAAAGGGTTACTGAATTATTCAAAATCTTTGTCCTCTGCATATATCGAATTAGGGTTTTGGATTGAGGATTTTGAATTTTGAGAGAGAGAATGATCTATAAATGGTTTAATTGTAACGGAGAAGTTTTGTCGTTGGTGTCGAAAATTGCGGAAATATTTGAAATTGTACGGGAGGGCCTGGGGCCCAACAAACCTGTCCTGACCCAACCCATAATCGGAACAGGATCGGTGACAAAAATGGGGAACACCATTCGAACTCGAACCATTGGGTCGTGTTTAAGCCACGTTATCTTAGAAGAATGTATTCTAAAATAATAAATTGATGAAAAATATATAATTGAAAAAAAAGGAAAATTTATTGATATAATGAAAAATATTATTTTATTGAAAAATGTATGGTTGAAAATAAGTAGAAAAATGAAAATGAAAATTTTAAAATGTACCAAACAAAAGCCAGGATCGACTTTATTTTTCATTAAAAATATCATTTTTTCACTTTTAAATTGACACTTTTTTCATAAAAATAATATTTTTTGAAAGTTGATCACGTAATCGTTTCGTCGAAGAAAACATTTTCTTTTAACGAGGAGTATGTTTTTATTTTATTTAAAACTCTCTCTCTCTCTCTCATCTACCTACCAATAAAAGATGGAGAATTATAATATTTTCTATATTAGGCTCCGTTTGATTATCATTAATGTAGAATGAGAATAAAAAATATAATCGTTATTGGATCCCATACAAGAGTTAGAAATTCAAAATTGATGGATTGATAATTAAACTTATTAGACTCCGTTTGATTCTCATTAATAAAAATTCATACTAATTCAATAAAAATTAGGCTCCGTTTGCAATAAATCTCACCCTTGATTTTTATTTAATGGATTATATTAACAAATCGCTTGATTTCCACAACTAATTTCTCAAATTTGTCTATTGGCTTCAAAATGATTGTTATCATAATTCAGCTATAAGGGTTTTAAAAAAAAAAAAATGGAAATTACGGTCACACTTACATTTCAATTTTTAATTTCAAAAATCAAATTGTAATTATTTTTTAATTTAAAAACCTATTTTTTAATTATAACTATTTTTCTCAAAAATCAGGTTGTAATTATTTTTTAATTTAAAACCTAAATAATCTAATAAATCCATCATTACCCACACTCCCACCATATCCACCATCAGAGACGGATATAGGGATTTTTTTTTCGCGTATTAGCCCGGTTTGAAAATTTATAGCTCGGTCTTGGATCCAATCCTGGATCCGTCCCTATCCACCATACCATGCATGCAGCAACCCTAATAATCCACCAACTGCAACATGCGACGCCACCATACCCGCCACTCACAGCCGCGTTATGCCATACAAAGTGACACTCATCGTTGCTTCGAAGCAGCGATGTTGCATGCAACATCATGTGATCATCTCTGCTATGCACACTACAGCTTCACGAGCGTGGTGGTTCAAGTAGATCTTATGGAGGTGCGAATATAGGAAAAGTGATGACTCCGACGTAGATTCATCTGATGGGGAAGGAAGACTTGTGGCGGCTATGACGATGTGAACGGTGCTGCATCGTTGCACATCGGTGATCTATGTGCTTGTAACAAAAAAAGGGTGTGAAATCCATGGTGGTGTGATGGTGATCTGTGCAAACGATGGTGTGTGTGACGATGTTGTCGATGCTAGTTCTGGTGCAATGGGTAATACAAGCAGTTAGGGCAGAGCCAACCGTTTGAAGTTGGGGGTCCCAGAATTAAAGATATAGAGATGAAGGGGTGGGGGGTCACGGGGGTTCGGGGGCAACACCCTCAAATTTTTTTTTGATACCTTATTAATAAAAAAAACAAAAAAAACATATAAAAGAAAGTACCAATATTTAATTTAGTAAAATCATATCTTATTACAAGTGGTTCTTTTGAGTTCTCATACTTTGAAAACGGAAACGAAAAATGAAATTGGTAGGTTTTAAGATTTTTATTCAATTTGAGGACAAAATGGTAATGATAAATGCAAAAAGAACCAAAAAAATAAAATTAAAAAATTAAAAAAACTGTCAAAAATTAGGGGGGGGGGGTCCGGGTCCCCCCGGACTCCCCTAGCTCCGCCCCTGCAAGAAGTGGTGGTGCAGGTGTGGTTGGAGCTGAAGTGGTGGTGGTGTGGTGTGGCGTGTCTTGGCGGTTGTTGATTGGTGGTTGTGGTGGTGCCAATGGTTTGGTGGGTGGGTGGGGGGGATGAGTAGAAATTTGTGACTAGTTAATTTGGTAAGTATGACCAATTAATTGTAATTTGTGATCGATTAATAAGTCGAAGCCAATTAATTTTTTAATTTGTGATCGAGAAAAAAACTGTGATCAATTAATTTGATAATTTGTGATCGATAAATAAGTTGCAATCAATTAATTTGTTTAACACATGACCAATTAATATGATAATTTATGATCGAAAAATAAGTTGTGATTTATGACCAGTAAATCATACGAGATGTATTAGTTTGATAATTTGTAATCGATAAATAAATCGTAATTTATAAATTTGTAATTCGTGACTGAGAAATAACGTGTGATCAATTAATTTGATAATTTGTGATCGATAAATAACTTGTGCCTTGTAAAATTTGTGATTTGTGACTGTGACATTAATTTTCTGATTGTTGCTCATAAATAATTTTGATCATAAATTGTATGGTATTGTGACATTAATATATTTAATTAATAAAATATTTTTAATGATCTATTTTAATTAACAAAATTTAATCATGAACTGATTTTTGAAATTTTAAAATATGTTTGTTAATTTTGAAATGGGGTACTTACAAAAATACCCTTAAATTTAGGGATATTTTGAAAAATCATATGAAAGATTTTTAGGAAGTAAAAAATACTGTGTAAAATGAAAAAGTGACACAATGTCACTTTTTTTTAAAAAAAAGTGACACAAACTTAAAAAAAGTGACAAAACTAAAAAAAGTGACGCACACACTCCAAAAGTGATATAAACTCAAAAAAGTGACAATGTTTTGAAAAATCATATGAAAAGTTTTTAGTAAGTAAAAAATACTGTGTAAAATGAAAAAGTAGCACAATGTCACTTTTTTTTATAAAAATTATCATTTTTTACTTTTTTTTTTAAAAAAAGTGACAGGAATTCAAAAAAAGTAACAAACACTAATAAAAGTGATCAAATTCAAAAAAAGTAACAAAACACCAATTAAAATATTAGAATGAGTTCAATAAAGTAATAGAAAAAATGTCATAATCAAAGCATGATCAATTAATTTTGTGGTGCAGATAACATGCTTTTTCTTTAGACAGTCTGTGCACTTTGCCCTCGAATACGAGCTCTCATTAGCAGAACTTGCGGCTCTTGATATGTGTCGGATGAGAGTCATATTTAAGCCAATGACTGCTGAACAAAGGCAAGAATTGAAGCTAATGTGCGGGGGTTCGTGGAAACTTGTCTTAAGATTCCTGATGGCAGGAGAAGCATGTACCCGGAGGGAAAAGTCGCAGGCAATAGCCGGTCCAGTTCAGAGTATTGTTGTGACTGCTAAAGGAGTTGTGTACTCTTTCGGCTCTAACAACATTGGACAACTTGGACATGGAACCACGGATGAAGAGTCGCGGCCTCGCTTAATTAGGTTGCAATTTTACATTACTGTAATAAACTTGATTATGTGAAAGCAAGAAATGAGACAGAATTTAATAGAACCTCTTGTATTACAGATCTCTGCAAGGCATTCATATCATTCAAGCATCAGCAGGGGCTGGCCGAACAATGCTGATAAGTGATATGGGAAAGGTCTATGCCTTTGGGAAAAATTCCTTTTTTAATGTTTGTCAATAAATGAGTTCAATAAATTTTCGTGCTACTAGAATCATGAACTTTTGGGAAATTATTGGCGGAAACTTTTGGGAGGCCACCACCAGCACCAAAGCCTCCACCTGAACCTGCTCAATCACCTATACCACCACCTCCTCCACCACCACCACCAGTTGGACCTCCTCCCAATCCACCACCAGCACCAGCACCAGCACCTCCACCTAAACCACTGCCCAAACCTGTATCGTTGCCTCCACCAAGTCCACGACCACCCCCATCTCCTCCTCCCAGTCCACCGCCAGCTCCACTTCCAAGTCTTCTACCACCTCCTGATAGTGGGAAGCAAAATGGAGATTCGTGGTGGGAGTTTCCAAATTTTTGGTTTTGGGAGTTTCTAAGTTTCTGGGGTTTGAACGTAATTAATACGGGAGTTAAAATTGTAATTATGTTTAGGGGGTACTTATCTAATTTGTTATTTTTTGAACGTAACCAGTCTAATTTTCTCTAAAAAATATTGTGTAAAATGAATGTCACTTTTTTAAAACAAACTCAAAAAAGTGACAAAACTAATCAAAACATATGTTGCCACTCAAAAAAGTGACAATTTTTAAAAAGTAACAAACAATAAAAAATGATAAAAATCTTAAAGATGGGACGAAAAAAAAAAGTGAATCAATATTCAAAAAAGTAACAAACACTCGAAAAATTATAGAAATTTCAAAAAAGTGACAGAAAAAAAAGAGTGACTAACATTTAAAAAATGACAAATTTTAAAAAGTGACAAAACACAAATCAAAACCATAAAAATGAAAAATAGACCTTTAATTATAATGTGGTATTCTTTGTTCAGATAGCAAGATCCAAGACCAAGTCAGAGTCAATGGTCATAATATTCAGAATCATGAAGAGCAATTGTTATTGCAATTATTAAATGATTCACGCAGCATTAGCTTCATATTTTCCATTCTCAATAATCCAAGTATGTTTCATAGATTGAATTGCATATGGAATCACAAACTAACATTCGTGTCAACTTGTAGACATGCAGGAGCAAAATGTGTCACTAGACTATGGCACCAAATATTACAGAGGGTGGATTCGAACAAATAAAAAACCTATAAACATAATGAAATGAGGAAACTCTCAAAAGAAACTACATAGGTATAAAAAGAATTCATTTCAATTGAGTCGTTGCGTTTCTAAAGCATATCAATGTATCTATTCCTAAATTTCTTAGGAAATTTTGGGATGACCCATTTTTTCACATTTTTAGATGTGTATGTATTCCATCATACTTATCTTTCCCATTTTCTGTGTTTTTTCCCTCCGAAAAAGGAAGATAGAAGCTTTATATTTGGTAATAATCCTGACTTGAGCAGTTCTACTTGACAATGGAACTTCCAAGCAAAATCTTATACCATCAATTCTGCAAAATAATAATCCAATTGAATAAAAAACGCAAACACATGCCTTCAATACACAAATACCAGAACTTCCAAGCAAAATCTTACACCATAAATTCTGCAAAAATAATAATCCAATTGAATAAAAAACGCAAACCCATGCCTTCAATACAAAAATACCATTGATTTAATTCACCTTTAACCCTAAAAACCTAATCGGAAAGCCCCAAAGGTATTGTTATCAAGTTGAGTGGAAACACTATCAAGCTGTATGGAAATCACAGCTGAAATGATCCAGCTGTAACTCACGTTTTGTTCAATTATAGAGTGACAGCTGCCATGTTAGTTAGAAGATGATAACTGATTTTCCCGCCTATTTTTCCTTGTTTCTGATTTCTATTTATACCATGTAAAGTGTATCATTTGGGAATATAATAGACAAGAGATTTAATTCTCCAGTTTCATCTCCATTTCTCAATATGGTATCAGAGAGTATTCTTCATCTTCCTCGCCATTAACTTCGATTACCCATGGCGGATTGTCCTGTTCAGATTCAACCTATTCAAAATTCATCTCCATCAATGAATCAATCAGCCATTGATGATGTCTCTGGTGCTTACTACCTTCACCACTCAGATAGTCCAGGCCTGATTCTCGTTTCTCAACCTTTGACTGGTGAAAATTATTCTTCATGGAGTCGTGCCATGACTATAGCACTTTCAGTGAAAAATAAGCTCGGTTTCATTGATGGATCTGTCATTAAACCTGAAGAAAATGCAGATCTACTCTCTTCTTGGATCCGAAATAACAACATTGTCATTTCATGGAATCTCAATTCTGTTTCGAAGGAGATCTCCGCGAGCATTATATATTCAGAATCTGCTCATGATATTTGGCTTGATCTTAGGGAGCGATTTCAACAAAGGAATGGTCCTCGAATCTTCCAACTGAGAAGAAATTTAATGAATCATACTCAAGGTCAGTCGTCTGTCAATACCTATTTCACTAAGCTGAAAACTATTTGGGAAGAGCTTAGCAATTATCGCCCTACCTGTTCATGTGGAAAGTGTGATTGTGAAGGAAATAAGAAATTGGCTGCACACCACCACATGGAATATGTGATGTCATTTCTGATGGGTTTAAATGATTCATATGCTCAAGTTAGAGGACAACTTTTGCTCATGGATCCGATTCCACCAATTAACAAAGTATTTTCTCTTATAACTCAAGAAGAGCATCAAAGATCTGTAAATATTTCCACTGGTACTGGTGATTCTCTAGCTTTCTTCGCTAAGAATGATACTAAAAGAACAAGTGTGGGGCAAAGCTATAACAGAAATCAGAAGAAAGAGAGGCCTATTTGCACTTATTGTGGAGGTCTAGGCCATGTAGTGGACAAGTGCTACAAGCTCCATGGATTCCCCCCAGGATACAGATCAAGGCAGAAATCAATGGAGTACAATGGAGGCAATCAAACAGGTTACAACGTTCACTCTAACAATGCCATTACTAATCAAGTTTCTGATTCTGTTCCAGATAAAACCACTGGGAACGTTGGAAGTTTTATGCAAAAGTTGAATCTTGATCAATATCAGCATTTAATGAGTCTGCTGAGTACACACCTTTCAGATGTAAAGGTGCAGGATGAAGGTGCTAGTTCTGGGCATGAATCAGGTACATGTCTTACCATTTTCATTAATCAAACACTCAGTTCATCTACACACTGGGTATTAGATTCAGGAGCCTCCAGCCATGTCTGTTTCAACTATGCATCCTTTCAAACCTTGAAGGCTGTGAATAATGTTTACATCACACTACCTAATCATATCAGAATCCCAGTAAAACTGGTTGGCACTATAAGATTGAGTCCAGAATTGATCCTTGAAGACGTGTTGTATGTACCACAATTCAAGTTCAATCTGCTTTCTATCAGTTCCTTAACAAGGTGTTCCAACATAAGTGTGAGATTTTTCATTGACCAATGTCATATTCAGGACATGTGCAGATCGAAGATGATTGGCAGGGCTAAGAAAGTTGGTGGTCTTTACATAATCAATGCAGCTGATATAGTGAGCAATGGAATGAAGAACGAATGCAAAGTTTCTGAAATTGCTTGTAATCCTGTTTTTTCTGTTGAAAATAATGTGTCTTCACACATTTGGCATAGTCGTCTTGGTCATTTGTCGTTTAGAAGACTGGAAACTTTGAGAAATCAACTCAATTTTAAGATTGATAAATGTAATTCACCATGTTACATCTGTCCATTAGCTAAACAAAGAAGGTTATCTTTCATATCAAATAATCATTTATCTGCTAAACCTTTTGACCTCATTCACTGTGACACTTGGGGTCCATACAGCTCTCCAACACGTGATGGCTATAGATATTTCCTCACCCTAGTTGATGACTGCACAAGGTTCACCTGGGTTTATCTGATGAGGCATAAATCTGATGTTCATACTATCATTCCTAAATTCTTTAAGCTTATTGAGACTCAGTTCAATAAGGTCATTAAAGTCTTCAGATCAGACAATGCTCCTGAGCTGTGCTTTGCTGAATTTTTTAGTTCAAAGGGTGTGCTTCATCAATTTTCTTGCGTAGAGTGCCCTGAGCAAAACTCGGTTGTTGAACGAAAACATCAGCATTTACTTAATGTGGCTAGGGCATTATACTTTCAGGCACAAGTACCTATATCGTTTTGGGGAGATTGCGTTCTCACTGCAACATTCCTGATAAACAGAACACCCTCTCCAATCTTGCAAAACAAAACTCCCTTCACTATGCTTCATAAATCCCCGGTTAATTACAGTTTTTTTAGGGTATTTGGGAGCCTATGTTTTGCCTCTACTCTTACATCTCATCGCCTAAAATTTCAACCTCGTGCCAAGGCCTGTGTCTTTGTTGGATATCACCCTGGCATTAAAGGTTATAGGTTGTATGATATTACCTCGAAGACTTTCCTCATTTCCAGAAATGTAGTTTTCCATGAAGAGATCTTTCCTTTTCATTCTATCTCTAAAACTACTGATTTTGTTGATCATTTTCCTCACATTGTCCTTCCAAAATCTACCCCTGAAATAACCTCAGAACTCTCTATTACAAACCAGCCTCCTATCACTTACCAAAATCCCAATCCCTCACTGTCATCAGATCAAGATGCCACTTCCTCCCTCCAGTATAATGTTCCCTCACCACCTCCAGCAACTGATGCTGTTTCCCCTACCAATCCGTCTCTCAAGCGATCACTTCGACAAAATAAACTTCCTTCCTACTTGAAAGACTTTCATTGTAATCTACTGTCCCAAAATACCATTCAGACTGGTAAATCCTCATTCCCTTATCCATTAGGCGCTTATGTTGCCTATGAAAAATTCTCTACCTCTCATAACCATCTCCTTCTCAATATTTCTTCAAACATTGAACCACAGCACTACCAGCAAGCTGTGCAACACACTCATTGGAAGGATGCTATGGCAGCTGAATTGAAAGCCATGGAAGAGAACAAAACTTGGTCTGTCATCAATTTGCCTAAAGACAAGCACTCTATAGGATGCAAATGGGTTTATCGAATTAAGTATAAATCTGATGGGACCATTGATCGATACAAAGCACGTTTAGTTGCAAAGGGATACACTCAACAAGAGGGTCTTGACTTCTTGGAAACTTACTCTCCAGTAGCCAAGCTAGTCACTGTGAAACTATTACTGGCAGTTGCAGCCATAAACCATTGGCACATTCTTCAATTGGATGTTAATAACGCTTTTCTCCACGGTGATCTGTTCGAGGAGATTTATATGGACCTACCTTTAGGCTACATGGATTCCAGCTCTTCTACTCTACAGGGGGAGCGTTTGGTCTGCAAATTACATAAGTCAATCTATGGATTAAAGCAGGCATCAAGGCAATGGTTCTCGAAGTTCTCTCATGCTCTTTTGGCTCATGGTTGTACCCAATCAAAATCAGACTATTCTTTGTTCACCAAGGGCTCTGGAACAAATTTTGTTGCTTTACTTGTTTATGTTGATGACATTGTCATCACTGGATCAAATTTGGAGGCCATCAATAATCTGAAATTCATTTTAAACAAGCAATTCAAGTTGAAGGACCTGGGCAAACTTAAATACTTTCTTGGATTGGAGATTGCTCGGTCTCATCGAGGTATTGTTCTATCCCAAAGGCATTATGCACTTCAATTGCTTGAGGACACTGGGTTTCTTGCTTGTAAACCTGCTACTTTGCCTATGGATCCCAAAGTTCGACTGTGCTCCTTTGAGGGGGAGTTGCTGGATGATAGTTCTTTGTATCGAAGACTCATTGGGAGACTACTCTATTTAACCATCTCTAGGCCAGACATCACATTTACAGTACATAAACTCAGCCAGTTTGTATCTCAGCTTAGGAAACCTCATTTGACCGCTGTTCATCATCTATTACAATACATTAAATCTTCTCCAGGCCAGGGACTTCTATTTTCTGCTGATTCTTCCTTGCAATTACGTGCCTATTCAGATGCTGACTGGGGATCATGTTTAGACTCTAGAAGGTCAGTTACTGGATTCTGTGTTTTTCTTGGAGATTCTATGGTCTCATGGAAAGCTAAAAAGCAGAACACGATATCCAAATCATCAGCTGAAGCTGAATACCGTGCGTTGGCCTCCACCGCTAGCGAATTGATATGGATACATCAATTACTTCATGATCTTCATGTTGATTCCAAGATCCCTGCTTTGATATTTTGTGACAACCAAGCAGCCGTTCACATAGCTAATAATCCCATCTTTCACGAAAGGACCAAACATATTGAGATAGATTGCCATTTCATAAGGGACAAGATTACTGATGGTTTCATCAAGCTGCTTCCAGTTAGGACCAATCATCAGCTGGCGGATATATTCACAAAACCGCTTCCTGCATCATCCTTGTTTTACTTGCTGTCCAAGATGGCCGTTATTGATCTTCACCGTCCACCTTGAGGGGGAGTATCAAGTTGAGTGGAAACACTATCAAGCTGTATGGAAATCACAGCTGAAATGATCCAGCTGTAACTCACGTTTTGTTCAATTATAGAGTGACAGCTACAATGTTAGTTAGAAGATGATAACTGATTTTCCCGCCTATTTTTCCTTGTTTCTGATTTCTATTTATACCATGTAAAGTGTATCATTTGGGAATATAATAGACAAGAGATTTAATTCTCCAGTTTCATCTCCATTTCTCAATAATTGTGAACATAAGTTTTTCGCCAAAAATAGAAATTAAAGAACATAGATTTCTTACCGAGGCTCTACGACTTGAGGTCTGAACTTTGTACAAGTTATAAATAGAGAATATGAACACGAGAAGCCAATAGATTCTTGATTTGGGTTTATGTGTGTACGTGTGTTCAGGAGTTGGGGGGTGTTGGGAGTTTTTACGACGTATAGATTACGTTATTAAATTTTTTAATTAGTTAATGGTGTATAAATCAAATTAGTTAATTTTTTAGGGTAGTGGACCTAATTTGCCCTTTTGAAATTGTGTCTTCTAATCACGTTAATTATGTATTGTTCCCATTTAAAAATTATAAATTGAATTCAACGTTGATTTGCAATAGTGGAGGGTCCATTAGTAGGGATAGTTAGGGGTGTCCGTGGGTCGGTTCGGTTCGATTCTGCTCGGTTCCAGAATTTTTGGGTATTTAATAAATGGACCCGTCGGGTCCAAATATATTTATGGAACCGTTCGGGTTCGGTTCTGTTCTGTTCGGTTCGGTTCGGTTCCGTTCGGTTCCGTTCGGTTCTGTACCATAATTAAATTTTTTAATATTTACAGCAACACTACATAAATATAAATAATGACATTTCATTTGTAACTTTTACAAATTAACGTAACCAAATTTAAAAATATAAAAATAACTAGCTGTCGAATAACATTAATTCAATGCATACAAATACCAAAAAGTAGATATAATACTTACAAACTATTTGATTTAATCATCAACTGCTACTGCTTGACTTGCCATAGCAAAAAACTTTACAAGAATTGAAAAAGCACAATTAACAAACAAATAAACTAAAAAATATTCAACTAATAAGATTTGATAAAAAAAATATAATACATATCTATTACATGTCTCAATGCCCTCATAGAACTCTGTTTCTTCAATGCAAATTCTATCTTGGGAAACTTTCAAGAGTTTAGAATATTTTCTTAGTCAGTTTTGTGTACAAATTAAGGTTTCAACTGTTTTAGGAGTTAAAGAACTCCTAAATGGATCAAGAATGCGCCATCCAGTACTAAATGCTGACTCAAAAGCAACTATAGATACATGAATGACAAGAACATCCCTTGCAACCTCAGATAAAAATTCAAATCTTGATTTATTAATCTTCCATCAATGTAAAATGTTAGAAAAAATAAAATAATTTAATTAATTCAATAAAAAAATATAAAAAAATTATTTAGTTTCGGGTCTCATTCGGTTCTTCGGTTCTTGGTCGAGACCCAAGACCCGACCCAAACCTTTCGGTTCTCGATTCAGGTACCCGTTCGGGTCTTTAACTTATGAAAAATCGCTCGGTTCGGTCCGGATATTTTGGACACCCCTAGGGATAGTCATAGCCCACACGATGTCTTTACCCATGCCGATTTATGTCATAAGAAGTTTCGCATCCTAAGATTTCAAATCAGGCTGAGTAATGTGTTGTCGAGAACTGCCATGATTCCTTCAAGTCGAACCCCAACGGGAATGAAAGTCGTTAAAGAGATGCGTAATTGTGCTTCCTCACTGATGAAGATGGATCGATTAATACCGAACTAATTCATGCGAAATCTTCCATTTTGACTCTACTAAATCAGTACTATTGAAATCACTACAATATAAAAAAGCCAAAATCTTTGGCATTGTTCATTCATACACGTGTTGCGATTTCTCATCGTCAACAAAATTCAATTTTTTTTCCTTCTCTGACTTTCTTCATTTCTCAAGCAACATCCCATGCTTCATTTCCCAATTCTTCACACAAACGTCCATCTTGTGCTTGACTCCTCCTTTCTTCTTGTTCTTGTTCTCTTTTTTCTATTTCTTCTTCCCACAATTTGTAGATGTTTTTGCGTCTTCATTTTATTTTATTTTTATCGTCTCTCATTCGGTCGATTTCAGATCCTCATTTTTAGAAACCCTAAAAAATGACAAAGAAATTCCCTCTGTTCTTCTTCTCTAAGTGTGCTAATCCATCACTTTTCTCCAAGCGTGAGAAAATTGTTGTTGTCATTTGAGTTCCAGGGAGCAGAACTTTTGCTCCTTTGTTCTCTTCTCCCTACTATTTTTTATTTTGTTTATTTGAGATCCCTTCTTAGAAAACAGTAACGAAGCTCTAATTTTTCCATAGATCATAGCACAAATCTTGGTAATGGTCTATTATTACCAGGAATATTCTATTTAGTGGTGGTCAAAAGTTATGATTTTGGTTGATGTTCACTCAGTCGACTATGTGGTGGTTTCTGTTATTTATTGCTCCATAAATTTCGAGCTTGCTATATCTAAACTGTAAGTTTAGTTTTTTTATGTTGGGTTCATTCTTCGGGGTGCCGCTCGACTTCCACACTCACAAGTATTTTCAGGTTTCATTTGTTGGTTGTATTATGTATGAAATATTTTTTAGGTTCCTATACAAAACTTTTAAACTTCTATCGATGCTGTACTTTTAGTTCATATTTTTCGATAACAATACAAGATTTAAAACTAAAGTTCACACAAATGATAATAAAGCAATTCAAACGCAAATAGACACGTAGGTAATGGAAATAAGTTTGCACAAAGTAATAATGTTAAGTAAAAAAGGTAGAGAATGCAAACGATATAATATGGATGTTCGATTCAACGCAATGATCTACGTCCCCTGTTACCAAGCTCTCCGTCACGAGCAAGACCTTTTTCACTTTGTTGATTGACTTATGGTGCAATCCAACCCTTTACAAAGCTTCCGGTGACTTACAACCAAGGAGCACCGATCCTTTTACAGTGTTGAGCTTTCCGAGACCTCAACACGACCCACAATTTCAAAATGAATATATAAGTGATAACTTCTCTTCTTGATAAATGATAGAATCAAGATTGATAACAAGAAGAGAAGAGGCAAACACTTCAATAGATGACAATGAGTTTAGCTCAAAGTATTGAATGAAAAACTGTTTGATGAACAAATGATTTATCACAAATTAATCACTCAAACGTTTTTCAACAATTTTAATACTTTTGATCTCTTTAAGATTGGAGAATAAGGTGGTTGGAATCAATAAAAGTCTCACTTTAATGCTCAAAATTGTTATTGCAAGTGGAGGAATAATGAGGAATTTATAGCACTAAAACTGTCAAAAATTTGTCTTACAGGACGATCGTAGCGGACGTCCTATAAAATTCCAACGGTCAATTTAGCCGTTATTTTTTGTCAGAAAAATGGACCGTTGGCCAAAAAAAAAAAAAAAAGTTTTTAGCGGACGTCCTGTACAACCTATTTTAGCCCGTAACGCCCTCGTTTGAATATTGATCAAATGTAGGCACTAGATGAACGTTTAAAAATGTTTTTCAAGGTATTTGTCATATTTAAAATAAGTGTTACGATTTTTTACTTATTTGAAAAACATATTTTTCAAGTAAAAACATTTTGTCGTGAATTTGTAAAATCAAAACTTTGAGCTTGTCACGATGCATTACCACGTATCAAAATGTTTTACCTTTACATATAATCATGAAACATCTAAGTACTTAGATCGAGTAACTTGACATGTATTGCTTGATTGGTGCCTCGACTTTGTCTCGATTTTCGTGGAGGCAACTTTTGCGGAATTTACAACATCATTCTCCAAGGCCTCAATGGTTTGTTCTTGTTTCCATTTTGAGCTATAGCATGCACAATACCTGATTTTGAACTTTGTGCCACCAAATGTATTTATGTGCAATAATTACTATGGTCACTTAAAATCAATTTGTTAGTAATAAACATGATTTGTTTGTGACAATCAAAACGAGAAGTCAACCATAGGTCAACAGATTGTTTCAAAAAGCGACTTTCCTTTTCCTTTTTTCCAATTAGTGAATTTGATATTATCATTATGTCTCGTGACATAGTTATATAATTTCCTCATGGCCTTGTCATACTTGAATACTTCTTTGGAATCATGATCAAAGAACTTAGCTTTATTATATTGATGTGTATGCAACCAATTTTTTTCCAGATAGATCAGAAATGCAGTGCTTGCATCGGTGGCAAAAGGTTCTCAATCCAGAACTTGTAGTGCAAGATTGTAGTTAATGTTTTTAATGGTGTCATAAGACATCATAAAATTTTCAAGATATAGATACTAAGAGTTTAAATGTTATAGGAAGAAGGATATAACATTACTTTAGAGGAACCCGCTTCGAAACACTGGTGTCATATTGAAGAAGAGTTGGTTTGCTATTTTGTGTATATTGTCTCTTTACAATATTTTTAGAGAAATTGTAGAATGGTGAATTTTTATTTATTTTTTTAAATTTTTTAGTTTTAGTTCGTTGGTGATTTTAGGGAATTTGCTGGAGCGGAACTTGGGGGGAATGAATTTTCCAGAGATAAGCACAACTATTCTAAAGAAGATTTTTCAGTACTTTTGCTTATGTCTTCAATATGCTAGGTAATCACTTTCACCTCAATTTCTTTTTTGGTTCTTCTGTTTTATGAGGAGATTACAATTCTTTTTCCCGCGACACCGTCATTTACAAATGATTTTTTTCCAAAATGTACATACATTTATTTATAACATTAAGCAATTAACATGTAACGCACGTTGCACGTTCTCCCACTAGTAATCATAAAAAGGGACAACATAATCAAGGATGGATATTTTCTCCACCGGTGGATCATTACATCAACATAATTGTTCATTGTCACTTATTTTTACAGTTATCTTAAAAACTCCAAATTCTAAATTTGTGTGCATTTTATTTTTTATCTGTATATCTCGAGGGACCTACTTAATAGACAAGTATATCGGTTAAAAGGGTTGTGAGATTCCCAAATATATTAGTTATTTACATTCTAAGGTTCATTGTTTTTCACGGATGACTAGTAATTAACGACTTGGACATCTTTCTATATATAAAAAATGTCTATTTAACGGAATTTGTTGGTTTAACGGAAAAACTAACGGAATTTCTTGATTTAACGGAAAAACTAACGGAATTTTTTTAATTTAAAAATCTTTTAACTCCATAATTGGGCTTCAAAATTTACAATTCTAAAGCCCATGTAGAAGTATTGGATGTCATGCTCATTTTATAGATACACTTCTCTCCAAAAGTTTCATAAACTTCCAATGTGGGATTGTGCATTTTATATATGCTCTTAACTCCAATAATTTTATAAATTTCCAATGTGGGATATTGACAAAAAAAAAATGTTAAAATGCTCATCAAAATCATTTTAAAATGTATGTCTAATTGACTAATTTGATTTTGAATTACAACTAATTAAATTGTAATATTCACTTTCATTCTTTCATTTATTTAATTTTCAAATTTAATTTAAATTGCACTTGATTATTAATATATTAATGTTAGATATTATTTTCTATAAGTTTAAAATATTTTAATTTAACAAAGTAAACTATTTTAACATATTTATTTTTAATTTTTAGTGTTGGGACTAATTGTAGGATATATAATGAATCTAATTAGTAAAGATAGATTTACTTTATATTATTTTTATGTATTTATTGCATTCGGTTCGACTCCAATTGAATTCCCACAAACTTCACGTCGGAATCATTCTCGATTGTGAATCAAAATCATTCATCTCCATTTTCAGATATCGGAATTATCAAATCCGCAAACTTTTCGTATAAATCCTATGATTAATGCTCATGTTTGGTTTCTTAATTAATAAAAAAAATTAAAACTCTCCTAACACTATTTAGCAATATTATAGTATTATATTAAATGTTTAGTAAGTATTATTTTTAAATATTAGATGATTTTATGATATAGTAAAAAATCTATTTTTTTTATAATATAGAAAAAAACTATTTTTTAAAATAAAAATATATTTAATGTCTTAAAATAATTAAAATAATATTAAAAATACGAAACGTATTATTCTTCGTATTGACACGCCTAAACTTGTGATTCTTGATTCTCAACATCGACGTCTCGCAACGCATTACGCCTTTTAGAACATTATTAATAAATGAATGGAAAATGCAAAAAACTTTGTACTACTACATTTTAGTCACTAGGAAAAAATGAAAATAAAAAAACAAAATGGATGTGGATATTATCAATTTAAAAATGCTAATAGTTTATTTGGTAAGGTACATTGAACTCAATGAACAAAAAATATTTATTTATTTAGTTTTGTATTATAATGTTATCTATTATTTTATTATGTATAAAAAGTTCATGATTAAATACAAAATTTAATATAATATAATAGTACGAAACACGAAGTTATACATTTTAATTTAGAATTTAACACTATTCAAATTAAAATTAATATATCACAATGTGTAATTATTTATCAATTACATAAACATTACATCATTAATTATTTAATGAACCAAAAAAATTACATATAACTAAGCAAACGTGCATTGCACGTTGCTTGCACCTAGTAGTGTAAAACATAGTAATTCACAATTTATTATATATTTAATAAACAAAATGTTACTGGTTTGCATTGCAGGCATCTTAATAAACAACTAAAATGTCATAGAGTTAAATTTTATTCGACGACCTTAACATGTATGATTCATCGAGTTTGTGTCGGTAATATCTAGTATTTGAAGTCGAACTCGAAAGAATTATTTAATTGAAGATTATTATTTTTTGTCTTTTACCTATTCAAACTTATAATCAATGTAGTTCAGCACCTAATTGAGCCAAACTTGACTGGTTTGTAACACAAAGGCCCGTACTAGTTAACAAGTGGGCTACTTCAGTTCGAAGTTGTAGTTCAGTTTGGGAAACAAATTGGACTAGGTAAGGTTTAGCCCAGAATAATAATCAAGTCCAACCGGGCTCAAAATAGGTTAATTCAAATTTGGTCTCGATTCAAGTCAAGTCAAGTCAGCCAGGTCCGCATTTCACCAGTGTACATTTACTTAGTACTCGTTAGTTATTCACAATATACAAACTACTAAGAGGTGATTTCAAAACTTGAAGAGAACTAATTATTCCATTTAGACAAGTCGATTTCTATAAGTCCCCGTTTGGCCTCCATTATTTGAGATTATAATTTTTGGAATAATGTCTTTTTGAAAAATGTCCGGTTAAAAAACAAAAAAAAACTGTTGTGTTCGATAATAAATAAATAAAATAAATTGGTCTATGATGCACCAATACAGACACTTGTGTTCGATATACGACTTTTAAAAAAGTATCGATACAACATGTTGTTAACATTTTGATTAAATTTTTTAAAATTCTTAATTTATGACCTTATAACTTTAGTTTATGTTTATTATGACCTTGTTCGATTCCTATTTTTTTCAAAATACATTTTTTTTTCTTTTCTTTTCAGCAACACATTATTCAATAAAATAATTTTACATATAATCAAAAAAAAAAAAATTCTTCGTTTTTAACTATACATTCTCCATCAATCTACAATTTCAAAATGCATTCTACCAAAAAAATGGGACTCAAACTTTCCTTATATTTTTTTCTTATTAAAAACTCTTTAAATAAGAGTAATATTTGCTATTATATTATAAAATAATTTTGAGTTAAAACTATATATTACTATTGTCAAAGAAAGTAAAATTAATATGGTAGAATGTTCGAGAAGTATCAATATCCTACCCAACATGACAATTGTACAACATGTACACATTGTCCTAATCGAAGCGTACGTAAAAAAAAAAAAAAAAAAAAAAAAAAAAAAAAAAAAAAAAAAATTGTTCCAGGAAAGCTTTTTTTTTTTTTTATCCTTGTTTTCCAAATGGCAAACAAACTATTTTCTAAATCCCCTTTGAATGCTTAGAATAATGGGCTCATATACAGTTCCATTCCTTAACTGTTTCAATTGAGCAAACATTTGCAATAAATATTGGCGTCCCCATGTTTCCTGCTTAATGTTCACTAGAGATGGTAAAAAAATCCGCCCTGACGAGTTGGCGGGGCGGGGCGGGACAAGAGTGCCCTGCCCCGAACCCGCCCCGCCTAGTTAAATATAAAAAAAATTAAAATTGAACATTGTTTGTTTAATTTTGGATATTATTTGTTGGGCTGTTTACAGAAATACCCTATATTTTGGGGCACTTTTGAAAAATCCTCCCAAACTTGGAATAAGGGGAATTTACCGTAAAAAATACGTCTCAACTGCCGGCTCGCAAAACTCACGACAGAACCACCAGCTCAGCTCGCAAATATCGAAGGAAAACTGAAAGGAAGAAGAAGAAATCTTCCACTCTTCCTATCTCTTTATTCGACAGAACCACCAGCTCGCAATTCCGGGAGGGAGGAGTCTGTTCCTATCTCCTTATTCGACGCACTCCAGAAATCAAGAAAGATAATTGTAAGTTTAAATCCATAAATATTTTAAACAAGAATGTGAATTTGGATTCCATAAACATCAGTTTCATTGAATCCAGCACATCAATTGTGCATTAGCATTGTTGAAGTTATTTGTGTTTTGAGTAGATTTTAGTGTAAGCTTCATTTGAATGATAAGATGTTTCGAAAATGATATGAGGATTACTACATATGGAAAATTAGCTTTGAATCAATTGCAATTACTTTGATGCATGCTATGTGTTTGACAAAAGAATAATGTGAAAAAGTGACGTTCTGTCACTTTTCTAAAAAAAAGTCACAGTATCTCATTGGAGCATTAACTAGATGCATACATGTGCGTTTTTGGAAATTTGAACATACCAACTCAATCAATTAGACTATTTTATGTTAATACATATGAGAAAAAAAAACTTTAAATCAATTACATTGATCCATGCAAGATGTTTATGAATTCTGTCACTTTTCTATGAAAAAAGTGACAATTTGTCACTGTTTTTTTAAAAAAGTCTCACACAATTTCTTTGTAATCTTTTTGTAGGTATGGATAAAATTAATGTCTTCATTTGTTATGGAGGCAAATGGACACAAGATAATGAATATACAAGTGACAAAATGGCCGAAATTGTTGTCCCAATGGATTGCACATACAACATCCTTGAAAGCATGATATTTTCTGTGATGAAATTAAGTTCATCAACACAGAGAATAAAAGTACAATATAGAGTAAAGAAAAATCTACCTTTGATGGAGATTTCAGATGATATTTCTCTATCATTTTATTTGGAGCTCAAGATGAAGGATAAAGATCTTGCAAGCTTTCCATTGTGCATAGATGTGACATTGGTATCAAAAAGTGACGAAACTGAATCTGTTGATGCTATACAATGTTTGGAGGCCGTTGATTTCGAAAAAAATGATATGATGGAATTGCAGTTTTGTGATGCTGTAACTGATAATTCTATGACATCAGTTCAGAAATTACCTAGTATGGAAGAAATTGCTGTTGATGTATATAATCGTATATCAGGAGTTGAAGAAACGACGAATGAAGGAAGCAGTGATATCATTTCAGTAGTTACTATGGATGGAATTTCAAAAGATAAAGTGTTCAAGAACAAGACATTGGTTAAGAGAAGTATTTCGATATATGCGATACACAATAACTTTCAATTCAAGGTAAGTAAGTCGGACAAGAGAGAATATGTGTTGAAGTGCATTGATGATAAGTGTAAATGGACTTTTAGAGCTTCAAGACTTGGTGGAACAGATATGTTCAAGGTAAGGTATATTAAAAATGATCATATATGCTCTAATAACATCATTTTGGGAGATCATCGTCAAGCAACCAGCTCAACAGTAGGAGAATTCATCATGTACAAGTATATCTCGACAAAAACAACACACACTCCCTCGGACATTATGAATGACATGATGAATGTGTATGGACTGTCGATGAGTTATGAAAAAGTTTGGAGATCTAAGGAGAAAGCATTGGAATTGGTGAGAGGAGATCCCACAGAGTCATATGGAAAGCTTCCAGAATACTTGTACATGATAGAACAAACAAATACCGGATCAGTTACAAAAATTGAGACATATCAGGACAACAAATTCAAATATCTCTTCATGGCATTAGGAGCATCTATTCAAGGGTGGAAGTATTGTAGACCAGTTATAGTAATAGATGCTACATTCTTAAAAGGCAACTATGGTGGAACGCTTTTCACTGCATGTACACAAGATGCTAACAACAATATTTTCATATTAGCGTTTGGAGTTGGTGATTTAGAAACTAATGATTCATGGGAATGGTTTTTAACTATGTTAAAAGAAGCTTATGGTGAGCGAGAAGGATTGTGTATAATCTCAGATGGACATGCAAGCATAAAAAATGCAATTCACAACGTGTATGAGAATGCAATGCATGGGCTATGTTCGTATCACTTGTTAAAGAACTTGAAGTCATCTTTTGGTGGGAAGAAAAAAGGAAAGAATATTGCAGAGCATTTCAACAGAGCTGTGAGAGCATATTCTAAGAATGATTTTGAGTTCCATATGAAACAACTTGATGAAATCAATACAGGGATTCGATCACATTTGGTATGTTCTATAATAATCTATGTCACTTTTTTTTGAAAAAAGTCACACTCTGTCACTTTTTTAACAGAGAGTGACAAAATGTCATTTTTTTGTTTAAAAAGTTTGCAAGTGTTAATATTTTTTTCTAAGAATGATTTTGAGTTCCATATGAAACAACTTGATGAAATCAATACAGGGATTCGATCACATTTGGTATGTTCTATAATAACCTCTGTCGCTTTTTGTTAAAAAAGTGACACTCTGTCACTTTTTTAACGAGTGTCACTTTTTTAACAGAGAGTGACAAAATGTCATTTTTTTCGATTAAATGAATACTAATATTTTGAATCTTCTTTGTGCAGAAAGATATTGGTTATGAGAAATGGTCAAGGGCTTACATGACAAACAACAGATTTTCTACAATGACTTCAAATATAGTTGAGTCAGTAAATTCGGTAACAAAAGCAACAAAAGGTTGTCCGATAGAGCCTTTATTGGAATCGTTAAGATACTTGTTGCAAGAATGGTTTGTAAAGCATATAAATGATGCACGAGCAACCTTCACAACACTTTCCACCAAACAAGAAAAAAAATTGAGAGAAAAGTCCGTGGAGTAAAAAAAAATGAAGGTAAAATACTATAAACCTGTTGTTTTGTTATTTTATGTTAAGGTTTTTTTATATAACATGGTTTGTAGCCTCTATACATATTGAGTTTTCACTTTAAATCTTCTTTTAATATAAAATAGTGACAAATTTTTGCAAACAGGTATCAACTTCAAGTTCGATATTGTATTAGGTTAATGATGGCCGTGCCTCATATTTGTTGAACATGGAAGAAATAACATGCACATGCAACCAATTCCAAGTGGACAAGATTCTGTGTGCACACGCACTTGCAGTTATTGCAAAGATAAAGGGAGATTCATATTCATATTGTTCGGTATATTATACAACAGATATGTATATTCGAACATATATGGGAGTAATTTTTCCACTTGGAGATCACAATGACTGGAATGTACCAGAAGAGGTAAAAGCAAGAGTAGTCTTGGCTCCTGATCAAAAAAGAAAATCCGAACGACCTAAAGAAAAAATAATACCATCAAAACGAGAGAAAATCCAAAGTGCAAAATGTGGGAGATGTGGAATTAGTGGCCACAATCGTAGATCATGTCAAAATCCAACAAATGGGAAAAAGAAACCACAAAAGAAAAGGAAGTTGGAAGACATCATATGAAAGTAGATTACTTGACATTTTTTAGTTTTAGAATGGTTTTTTTTTTTTTTAATTCTGAAGTTTATTATGTATGTGATTTGGTTAAAAAAAGTGACGATGGATTTTGATGGATACAACTTTGTTAAAAAATGTTTTGTCATGTGTACGTGTATGTGAATGGATATCATGCTCCATTGACATTGGATCTACAGTTACTTAATAAATGGACTAGGTTCTAGCATCATCCACTGAGCCTTTCAGCATGACTTCAAATATAAAACTACTATAATAAGTGAAATGATGTCACTGTCACTTTTTGTTCAAAAGTGACAGTGTGTCACTTTTTTAGCAAAAAGCGACGTTGTGTTTGCGAAGGTTAAAAACAAAACTCCCAGACAAAACTATATAACCGACATAAAAAATTGCACATCTAATAGAAAACATGTTTATAAAAGTTGGCACTGTGCTTGTGCTTACAATATTTATTAAAACCATCCATTTTAACAAAAAATTACAGTAAACAAAGTGACAGTGTCGCTTTTTTAGCAAAAAGTGACGATAAGTCACTTTTTTGTTAAAAATGTGACATATCTTTCACCAATATCCCTGTTCCGAAGTATTAGCAAAAAGTGACAATTGTTAGGTACTAGTAATAATATTAATCAGCTACATCACCAATATCCATGTTCCATTGATATTGTAAAGAAAACATGTTTGTTACATCAATCATTATATACAAGATATTCAATACATGAATCCACAAAATATTCTAACTAAAAGCAATCATTTCATTACAAGACATGTCTCCACTTCTTCAAAATCTTCTTCTTCTCTATCACTAATCCACCTCCTTTGACAACAACATATCACTAATCAATCTCTTTTGACAGCCATTCATTATCTGTATCATATTCCTCATCTTGCTTCTTCTTCCTATAAGCATATAATTGAGCAGCAATGTTTCTTCTAGTATGTGGAATGTTAAATGTCTTTGGCAATTCTTTTAACATTTCATTAATGAAGTACAGAGCATACATAATCACATATATTCCACAATCTCCACTGCATGAAAAAAATAAAAGTAAGATAAGTAAATACATGAATATCTAATGAAAAAAAAAAGTCCTTAGAAAAATAGTCTAACCCGGTATTCTGCTGTGGAAGTTTTGGAACTATTTTTACAACCAATGGTTTCAAAGCATCTTCTTCTGAAATGCCTTTTCCCCCCCCCCCCCCCCCCCCCCCCCCCCCCCCCCCCCCCCCCCCCCCCCCCCCCCCCCCCCCCCCCCCCCCCCCCCCCCCCCCCCCCCCCCCCCCCCCCCCCCCCCCCCCCCCCCCCCCCCCCCCCCCCCCCCCCCCCCCCCCCCCCCCCCCCCCCCCCCCCCCCCCCCCCCCCCCCCCCCCCCCCCCCCCCCCCCCCCCCCCCCCCCCCCCCCCCCCCCCCCCCCCCCCCCCCCCCCCCCCCCCCCCCCCCCCCCCCCCCCCCCCCCCCCCCCCCCCCCCCCCCCCCCCCCCCCCCCCCCCCCCCCCCCCCCCCCCCCCCCCCCCCCCCCCCCCCCCCCCCCCCCCCCCCCCCCCCCCCCCCCCCCCCCCCCCCCCCCCCCCCCCCCCCCCCCCCCCCCCCCCCCCCCCCCCCCCCCCCCCCCCCCCCCCCCCCCCCCCCCCCCCCCCCCCCCCCCCCCCCCCCCCCCCCCCCCCCCCCCCCCCCCCCCCCCCCCCCCCCCCCCCCCCCCCCCCCCCCCCCCCCCCCCCCCCCCCCCCCCCCCCCCCCCCCCCCCCCCCCCCCCCCCCCCCCCCCCCCCCCCCCCCCCCCCCCCCCCCCCCCCCCCCCCCCCCCCCCCCCCCCCCCCCCCCCCCCCCCCCCCCCCCCCCCCCCCCCCCCCCCCCCCCCCCCCCCCCCCCCCCCCCCCCCCCCCCCCCCCCCCCCCCCCCCCCCCCCCCCCCCCCCCCCCCCCCCCCCCCCCCCCCCCCCCCCCCCCCCCCCCCCCCCCCCCCCCCCCCCCCCCCCCCCCCCCCCCCCCCCCCCCCCCCCCCCCCCCCCCCCCCCCCCCCCCCCCCCCCCCCCCCCCCCCCCCCCCCCCCCCCCCCCCCCCCCCCCCCCCCCCCCCCCCCCCCCCCCCCCCCCCCCCCCCCCCCCCCCCCCCCCCCCCCCCCCCCCCCCCCCCCCCCCCCCCCCCCCCCCCCCCCCCCCCCCCCCCCCCCCCCCCCCCCCCCCCCCCCCCCCCCCCCCCCCCCCCCCCCCCCCCCCCCCCCCCCCCCCCCCCCCCCCCCCCCCCCCCCCCCCCCCCCCCCCCCCCCCCCCCCCCCCCCCCCCCCCCCCCCCCCCCCCCCCCCCCCCCCCCCCCCCCCCCCCCCCCCCCCCCCCCCCCCCCCCCCCCCCCCCCCCCCCCCCCCCCCCCCCCCCCCCCCCCCCCCCCCCCCCCCCCCCCCCCCCCCCCCCCCCCCCCCCCCCCCCCCCCCCCCCCCCCCCCCCCCCCCCCCCCCCCCCCCCCCCCCCCCCCCCCCCCCCCCCCCCCCCCCCCCCCCCCCCCCCCCCCCCCCCCCCCCCCCCCCCCCCCCCCCCCCCCCCCCCCCCCCCCCCCCCCCCCCCCCCCCCCCCCCCCCCCCCCCCCCCCCCCCCCCCCCCCCCCCCCCCCCCCCCCCCCCCCCCCCCCCCCCCCCCCCCCCCCCCCCCCCCCCCCCCCCCCCCCCCCCCCCCCCCCCCCCCCCCCCCCCCCCCCCCCCCCCCCCCCCCCCCCCCCCCCCCCCCCCCCCCCCCCCCCCCCCCCCCCCCCCCCCCCCCCCCCCCCCCCCCCCCCCCCCCCCCCCCCCCCCCCCCCCCCCCCCCCCCCCCCCCCCCCCCCCCCCCCCCCCCCCCCCCCCCCCCCCCCCCCCCCCCCCCCCCCCCCCCCCCCCCCCCCCCCCCCCCCCCCCCCCCCCCCCCCCCCCCCCCCCCCCCCCCCCCCCCCCCCCCCCCCCCCCCCCCCCCCCCCCCCCCCCCCCCCCCCCCCCCCCCCCCCCCCCCCCCCCCCCCCCCCCCCCCCCCCCCCCCCCCCCCCCCCCCCCCCCCCCCCCCCCCCCCCCCCCCCCCCCCCCCCCCCCCCCCCCCCCCCCCCCCCCCCCCCCCCCCCCCCCCCCCCCCCCCCCCCCCCCCCCCCCCCCCCCCCCCCCCCCCCCCCCCCCCCCCCCCCCCCCCCCCCCCCCCCCCCCCCCCCCCCCCCCCCCCCCCCCCCCCCCCCCCCCCCCCCCCCCCCCCCCCCCCCCCCCCCCCCCCCCCCCCCCCCCCCCCCCCCCCCCCCCCCCCCCCCCCCCCCCCCCCCCCCCCCCCCCCCCCCCCCCCCCCCCCCCCCCCCCCCCCCCCCCCCCCCCCCCCCCCCCCCCCCCCCCCCCCCCCCCCCCCCCCCCCCCCCCCCCCCCCCCCCCCCCCCCCCCCCCCCCCCCCCCCCCCCCCCCCCCCCCCCCCCCCCCCCCCCCCCCCCCCCCCCCCCCCCCCCCCCCCCCCCCCCCCCCCCCCCCCCCCCCCCCCCCCCCCCCCCCCCCCCCCCCCCCCCCCCCCCCCCCCCCCCCCCCCCCCCCCCCCCCCCCCCCCCCCCCCCCCCCCCCCCCCCCCCCCCCCCCCCCCCCCCCCCCCCCCCCCCCCCCCCCCCCCCCCCCCCCCCCCCCCCCCCCCCCCCCCCCCCCCCCCCCCCCCCCCCCCCCCCCCCCCCCCCCCCCCCCCCCCCCCCCCCCCCCCCCCCCCCCCCCCCCCCCCCCCCCCCCCCCCCCCCCCCCCCCCCCCCCCCCCCCCCCCCCCCCCCCCCCCCCCCCCCCCCCCCCCCCCCCCCCCCCCCCCCCCCCCCCCCCCCCCCCCCCCCCCCCCCCCCCCCCCCCCCCCCCCCCCCCCCCCCCCCCCCCCCCCCCCCCCCCCCCCCCCCCCCCCCCCCCCCCCCCCCCCCCCCCCCCCCCCCCCCCCCCCCCCCCCCCCCCCCCCCCCCCCCCCCCCCCCCCCCCCCCCCCCCCCCCCCCCCCCCCCCCCCCCCCCCCCCCCCCCCCCCCCCCCCCCCCCCCCCCCCCCCCCCCCCCCCCCCCCCCCCCCCCCCCCCCCCCCCCCCCCCCCCCCCCCCCCCCCCCCCCCCCCCCCCCCCCCCCCCCCCCCCCCCCCCCCCCCCCCCCCCCCCCCCCCCCCCCCCCCCCCCCCCCCCCCCCCCCCCCCCCCCCCCCCCCCCCCCCCCCCCCCCCCCCCCCCCCCCCCCCCCCCCCCCCCCCCCCCCCCCCCCCCCCCCCCCCCCCCCCCCCCCCCCCCCCCCCCCCCCCCCCCCCCCCCCCCCCCCCCCCCCCCCCCCCCCCCCCCCCCCCCCCCCCCCCCCCCCCCCCCCCCCCCCCCCCCCCCCCCCCCCCCCCCCCCCCCCCCCCCCCCCCCCCCCCCCCCCCCCCCCCCCCCCCCCCCCCCCCCCCCCCCCCCCCCCCCCCCCCCCCCCCCCCCCCCCCCCCCCCCCCCCCCCCCCCCCCCCCCCCCCCCCCCCCCCCCCCCCCCCCCCCCCCCCCCCCCCCCCCCCCCCCCCCCCCCCCCCCCCCCCCCCCCCCCCCCCCCCCCCCCCCCCCCCCCCCCCCCCCCCCCCCCCCCCCCCCCCCCCCCCCCCCCCCCCCCCCCCCCCCCCCCCCCCCCCCCCCCCCCCCCCCCCCCCCCCCCCCCCCCCCCCCCCCCCCCCCCCCCCCCCCCCCAAAAAAAAAAAAAAAAAAAAAAAAACCCCCCCCCCCCCCCCCCCCCCCCCCCCCCCCCCCCCCCCCCCCCCCCCCCCCCCCCCCATCCCCCCCCCCCCCCCCCCCCCCCCCAAAAAAAAAAAAAAAAAAAAAAAAAAAAAAAAAAAAAAAAAAAAAAAAAAACCCCCCCCCCCCCCCCCCCCCCCCCCCCCCCCCCCCCCCCCCCCCCCCCCCCCCCCCCCCCCCCCCCCCCCCCCCCCCCCCCCCCCCCCCCCCCCCCCCCCCCCCCCCCCCCCCCCCCCCCCCCCCCCCCCCCCCCCCCCCCCCCCCCCCCCCCCCCCCCCCCCCCCCCCCCCCCCCCCCCCCCCCCCCCCCCCCCCCCCCCCCCCCCCCCCCCCCCCCCCCCCCCCCCCCCCCCCCCCCCCCCCCCCCCCCCCCCCCCCCCCCAAAAAAAAAAAAAAAAAAAAAAAAAAAAAAAAAAAAAAAAAAAAAAAAAAAAAAAAAAAAAAAAAAAAAAAAAAAAAAAAAAAAAAAAAAAAAAAAAAAAAAAAAAAAAAAAAAAAAAAAAAAAAAAAAAAAAAAAAAAAAAAAAAAAAAAAAAAAAAAAAAAAAAAAAAAAAAAAAAAAAAAAAAAAAAAAAAAAAAAAAAAAAAAAAAAAAAAAAAAAAAAAAAAAAAAAATTTTTAAAAAGTAACAAACAATAAAAAATGATAAAAATCTTAAAGATGGGACGAAAAAAAAAAGTGAATCAATATTCAAAAAAGTAACAAACACTCGAAAAATTATAGAAATTTCAAAAAAGTGACAGAAAAAAAAGAGTGACTAACATTTAAAAAATGACAAATTTTAAAAAGTGACAAAACACAAATCAAAACCATAAAAATGAAAAATAGACCTTTAATTATAATGTGGTATTCTTTGTTCAGATAGCAAGATCCAAGACCAAGTCAGAGTCAATGGTCATAATATTCAGAATCATGAAGAGCAATTGTTATTGCAATTATTAAATGATTCACGCAGCATTAGCTTCATATTTTCCATTCTCAATAATCCAAGTATGTTTCATAGATTGAATTGCATATGGAATCACAAACTAACATTCGTGTCAACTTGTAGACATGCAGGAGCAAAATGTGTCACTAGACTATGGCACCAAATATTACAGAGGGTGGATTCGAACAAATAAAAAACCTATAAACATAATGAAATGAGGAAACTCTCAAAAGAAACTACATAGGTATAAAAAGAATTCATTTCAATTGAGTCGTTGCGTTTCTAAAGCATATCAATGTATCTATTCCTAAATTTCTTAGGAAATTTTGGGATGACCCATTTTTTCACATTTTTAGATGTGTATGTATTCCATCATACTTATCTTTCCCATTTTCTGTGTTTTTTCCCTCCGAAAAAGGAAGATAGAAGCTTTATATTTGGTAATAATCCTGACTTGAGCAGTTCTACTTGACAATGGAACTTCCAAGCAAAATCTTATACCATCAATTCTGCAAAATAATAATCCAATTGAATAAAAAACGCAAACACATGCCTTCAATACACAAATACCAGAACTTCCAAGCAAAATCTTACACCATAAATTCTGCAAAAATAATAATCCAATTGAATAAAAAACGCAAACCCATGCCTTCAATACAAAAATACCATTGATTTAATTCACCTTTAACCCTAAAAACCTAATCGGAAAGCCCCAAAGGTATTGTTATCAAGTTGAGTGGAAACACTATCAAGCTGTATGGAAATCACAGCTGAAATGATCCAGCTGTAACTCACGTTTTGTTCAATTATAGAGTGACAGCTGCCATGTTAGTTAGAAGATGATAACTGATTTTCCCGCCTATTTTTCCTTGTTTCTGATTTCTATTTATACCATGTAAAGTGTATCATTTGGGAATATAATAGACAAGAGATTTAATTCTCCAGTTTCATCTCCATTTCTCAATATGGTATCAGAGAGTATTCTTCATCTTCCTCGCCATTAACTTCGATTACCCATGGCGGATTGTCCTGTTCAGATTCAACCTATTCAAAATTCATCTCCATCAATGAATCAATCAGCCATTGATGATGTCTCTGGTGCTTACTACCTTCACCACTCAGATAGTCCAGGCCTGATTCTCGTTTCTCAACCTTTGACTGGTGAAAATTATTCTTCATGGAGTCGTGCCATGACTATAGCACTTTCAGTGAAAAATAAGCTCGGTTTCATTGATGGATCTGTCATTAAACCTGAAGAAAATGCAGATCTACTCCCTTCTTGGATCCGAAATAACAACATTGTCATTTCATGGATTCTCAATTCTGTTTCGAAGGAGATCTCCGCGAGCATTATATATTCAGAATCTGCTCATGATATTTGGCTTGATCTTAGGGAGCGATTTCAACAAAGGAATGGTCCTCGAATCTTCCAACTGAGAAGAAATTTAATGAATCATACTCAAGGTCAGTCGTCTGTCAATACCTATTTCACTAAGCTGAAAACTATTTGGGAAGAGCTTAGCAATTATCGCCCTACCTGTTCATGTGGAAAGTGTGATTGTGAAGGAAATAAGAAATTGGCTGCACACCACCACATGGAATATGTGATGTCATTTCTGATGGGTTTAAATGATTCATATGCTCAAGTTAGAGGACAACTTTTGCTCATGGATCCGATTCCACCAATTAACAAAGTATTTCCTCTTATAACTCAAGAAGAGCATCAAAGATCTGTAAATATTTCCACTGGTACTGGTGATTCTCTAGCTTTCTTCGCTAAGAATGATACTAAAAGAACAAGTGTGGGGCAAAGCTATAACAGAAATCAGAAGAAAGAGAGGCCTATTTGCACTTATTGTGGAGGTCTAGGCCATGTAGTGGACAAGTGCTACAAGCTCCATGGATTCCCCCCAGGATACAGATCAAGGCAGAAATCAATGGAGTACAATGGAGGCAATCAAACAGGTTACAACGTTCACTCTAACAATGCCATTACTAATCAAGTTTCTGATTCTGTTCCAGATAAAACCACTGGGAACGTTGGAAGTTTTATGCAAAAGTTGAATCCTGATCAATATCAGCATTTAATGAGTCTGCTGAGTACACACCTTTCAGATGTAAAGGTGCAGGATGAAGGTGCTAGTTCTGGGCATGAATCAGGTACATGTCTTACCATTTTCATTAATCAAACACTCAGTTCATCTACACACTGGGTATTAGATTCAGGAGCCTCCAGCCATGTCTGTTTCAACTATGCATCCTTTCAAACCTTGAAGGCTGTGAATAATGTTTACATCACACTACCTAATCATATCAGAATCCCAGTAAAACTGGTTGGCACTATAAGATTGAGTCCAGAATTGATCCTTGAAGACGTGTTGTATGTACCACAATTCAAGTTCAATCTGCTTTCTATCAGTTCCTTAACAAGGTGTTCCAACATAAGTGTGAGATTTTTCATTGACCAATGTCATATTCAGGACATGTGCAGATCGAAGATGATTGGCAGGGCTAAGAAAGTTGGTGGTCTTTACATAATCAATGCAGCTGATATAGTGAGCAATGGAATGAAGAACGAATGCAAAGTTTCTGAAATTGCTTGTAATCCTGTTTTTTCTGTTGAAAATAATGTGTCTTCACACATTTGGCATAGTCGTCTTGGTCATTTGTCGTTTAGAAGACTGGAAACTTTGAGAAATCAACTCAATTTTAAGATTGATAAATGTAATTCACCATGTTACATCTGTCCATTAGCTAAACAAAGAAGGTTATCTTTCATATCAAATAATCATTTATCTGCTAAACCTTTTGACCTCATTCACTGTGACACTTGGGGTCCATACAGCTCTCCAACACGTGATGGCTATAGATATTTCCTCACCCTAGTTGATGACTGCACAAGGTTCACCTGGGTTTATCTGATGAGGCATAAATCTGATGTTCATACTATCATTCCTAAATTCTTTAAGCTTATTGAGACTCAGTTCAATAAGGTCATTAAAGTCTTCAGATCAGACAATGCTCCTGAGCTGTGCTTTGCTGAATTTTTTAGTTCAAAGGGTGTGCTTCATCAATTTTCTTGCGTAGAGTGCCCTGAGCAAAACTCGGTTGTTGAACGAAAACATCAGCATTTACTTAATGTGGCTAGGGCATTATACTTTCAGGCACAAGTACCTATATCGTTTTGGGGAGATTGCGTTCTCACTGCAACATTCCTGATAAACAGAACACCCTCTCCAATCTTGCAAAACAAAACTCCCTTCACTATGCTTCATAAATCCCCGGTTAATTACAGTTTTTTTAGGGTATTTGGGAGCCTATGTTTTGCCTCTACTCTTACATCTCATCGCCTAAAATTTCAACCTCGTGCCAAGGCCTGTGTCTTTGTTGGATATCACCCTGGCATTAAAGGTTATAGGTTGTATGATATTACCTCGAAGACTTTCCTCATTTCCAGAAATGTAGTTTTCCATGAAGAGATCTTTCCTTTTCATTCTATCTCTAAAACTACTGATTTTGTTGATCATTTTCCTCACATTGTCCTTCCAAAATCTACCCCTGAAATAACCTCAGAACTCTCTATTACAAACCAGCCTCCTATCACTTACCAAAATCCCAATCCCTCGCTGTCATCAGATCAAGATGCCACTTCCTCCCTCCAGTATAATGTTCCCTCACCACCTCCAGCAACTGATGCTGTTTCCCCTACCAATCCGTCTCTCAGGCGATCACTTCGACAAAATAAACTTCCTTCCTACTTGAAAGACTTTCATTGTAATCTACTGTCCCAAAATACCATTCAGACTGGTAAATCCTCATTCCCTTATCCATTAGGCGCTTATGTTGCCTATGAAAAATTCTCTACCTCTCATAACCATCTCCTTCTCAATATTTCTTCAAACATTGAACCACAGCACTACCAGCAAGCTGTGCAACACACTCATTGGAAGGATGCTATGGCAGCTGAATTGAAAGCCATGGAAGAGAACAAAACTTGGTCTGTCATCAATTTGCCTAAAGACAAGCACTCTATAGGATGCAAATGGGTTTATCGAATTAAGTATAAATCTGATGGGACCATTGATCGATACAAAGCACGTTTAGTTGCAAAGGGATACACTCAACAAGAGGGTCTTGACTTCTTGGAAACTTACTCTCCAGTAGCCAAGCTAGTCACTGTGAAACTATTACTGGCAGTTGCAGCCATAAACCATTGGCACATTCTTCAATTGGATGTTAATAACACTTTTCTCCACGGTGATATGTTCGAGGAGATTTATATGGACCTACCTTTAGGCTACATGGATTCCAGCTCTTCTACTCTACAGGGGGAGCGTTTGGTCTGCAAATTACATAAGTCAATCTATGGATTAAAGCAGGCATCAAGGCAATGGTTCTCGAAGTTCTCTCATGCTCTTTTGGCTCATGGTTTTACCCAATCAAA
Organism: Fraxinus excelsior; assembly: GCA_019097785.1. Lineage (NCBI taxonomy): Eukaryota > Viridiplantae > Streptophyta > Magnoliopsida > Lamiales > Oleaceae > Fraxinus > Fraxinus excelsior. The sequence goes on along the minus strand of CM032628.1, from coordinate 36,459,871 downwards.
ATCAGACTATTCTTTGTTCACCAAGGGCTCTGGAACAAATTTTGTTGCTTTACTTGTTTATGTTGATGACATTGTCATCACTGGATCAAATTTGGAGGCCATCAATAATCTGAAATTCATTTTAAACAAGCAATTCAAGTTGAAGGACCTGGGCAAACTTAAATACTTTCTTGGATTGGAGATTGCTCGGTCTCATCGAGGTATTGTTCTATCCCAAAGGCATTATGCACTTCAATTGCTTGAGGACACTGGGTTTCTTGCTTGTAAACCTGCTACTTTGCCTATGGATCCCAAAGTTCGACTGTGCTCCTTTGAGGGGGAGTTGCTGGATGATAGTTCTTTGTATCGAAGACTCATTGGGAGACTACTCTATTTAACCATCTCTAGGCCAGACATCACATTTACAGTACATAAACTCAGCCAGTTTGTATCTCAGCTTAGGAAACCTCATTTGACCGCTGTTCATCATCTATTACAATACATTAAATCTTCTCCAGGCCAGGGACTTCTATTTTCTGCTGATTCTTCCTTGCAATTACGTGCCTATTCAGATGCTGACTGGGGATCATGTTTAGACTCTAGAAGGTCAGTTACTGGATTCTGTGTTTTTCTTGGAGATTCTATGGTCTCATGGAAAGCTAAAAAGCAGAACACGATATCCAAATCATCAGCTGAAGCTGAATACCGTGCGTTGGCCTCCACCGCTAGCGAATTGATATGGATACATCAATTACTTCATGATCTTCATGTTGATTCCAAGATCCCTGCTTTGATATTTTGTGACAACCAAGCAGCCGTTCACATAGCTAATAATCCCATCTTTCACGAAAGGACCAAACATATTGAGATAGATTGCCATTTCATAAGGGACAAGATTACTGATGGTTTCATCAAGCTGCTTCCAGTTAGGACCAATCATCAGCTGGCGGATATATTCACAAAACCGCTTCCTGCATCATCCTTGTTTTACTTGCTGTCCAAGATGGTCGTTATTGATCTTCACCGTCCACCTTGAGGGGGAGTATCAAGTTGAGTGGAAACACTATCAAGCTGTATGGAAATCACAGCTGAAATGATCCAGCTGTAACTCACGTTTTGTTCAATTATAGAGTGACAGCTACCATGTTAGTTAGAAGATGATAACTGATTTTCCCGCCTATTTTTCCTTGTTTCTGATTTCTATTTATACCATGTAAAGTGTATCATTTGGGAATATAATAGACAAGAGATTTAATTCTCCAGTTTCATCTCCATTTCTCAATAATTGTGAACATAAGTTTTTCGCCAAAAATAGAAATTAAAGAACATAGATTTCTTACCGAGGCTCTACGACTTGAGGTCTGAACTTTGTACAAGTTATAAATAGAGAATATGAACACGAGAAGCCAATAGATTCTTGATTTGGGTTTATGTGTGTACGTGTGTTCAGGAGTTGGGGGGTGTTGGGAGTTTTTACGACGTATAGATTACGTTATTAAATTTTTTAATTAGTTAATGGTGTATAAATCAAATTAGTTAATTTTTTAGGGTAGTGGACCTAATTTGCCCTTTTGAAATTGTGTCTTCTAATCACGTTAAGTATGTATTGTTCCCATTTAAAAATTATAAATTGAATTCAACGTTGATTTGCAATAGTGGAGGGTCCATTAGTAGGGATAGTTAGGGGTGTCCGTGGGTCGGTTCGGTTCGATTCTGCTCGGTTCCAGAATTTTTGGGTATTTAATAAATGGACCCGTCGGGTCCAAATATATTTATGGAACCGTTCGGGTTCGGTTCTGTTCTGTTCGGTTCGGTTCGGTTCGGTTCTGTACCATAATTAAATTTTTTAATATTTACAGCAACACTACATAAATATAAATAATGACATTTCATTTGTAACTTTTATAAATTAACGTAACCAAATTTAAAAATATAAAAATAACTAGCTGTCGAATAACATTAATTCAATGCATACAAATACCAAAAAGTAGATATAATACTTACAAACTATTTGATTTAATCATCAACTGCTACTGCTTGACTTGCCATAGCAAAAAACTTTACAAGAATTGAAAAAGCACAATTAACAAACAAATAAACTAAAAAATATTCAACTAATAAGATTTGATAAAAAAAATATAATACATATCTATTACATGTCTCAATGCCCTCATAGAACTCTGTTTCTTCAATGCAAATTCTATCTTGGGAAACTTTCAAGAGTTTAGAATATTTTCTTAGTCAGTTTTGTGTACAAATTAAGGTTTCAACTGTTTTAGGAGTTAAAGAACTCCTAAATGGATCAAGAATGCGCCATCCAGTACTAAATGCTGACTCAAAAGCAACTATAGATACATGAATGACAAGAACATCCCTTGCAACCTCAGATAAAAATTCAAATCTTGATTTATTAATCTTCCATCAATGTAAAATGTTAGAAAAAATAAAATAATTTAATTAATTCAATAAAAAAATATAAAAAAATTATTTAGTTTCGGGTCTCATTCGGTTCTTCGGTTCTTGGTCGAGACCCAAGACCCGACCCAAACCTTTCGGTTCTCGATTCAGGTACCCGTTCGGGTCTTTAACTTATGAAAAATCGCTCGGTTCGGTCCGGATATTTTGGACACCCCTAGGGATAGTCATAGCCCACACGATGTCTTTACCCATGCCGATTTATGTCATAAGAAGTTTCGCACCCTAAGATTTCAAATCAGGCTGAGTAATGTGTTGTCGAGAACTGCCATGATTCCTTCAAGTCGAACCCCAACGGGAATGAAAGTCGTTAAAGAGATGCGTAATTGTGCTTCCTCACTGATGAAGATGGATCGATTAATACCGAACTAATTCATGCGAAATCTTCCATTTTGACTCTACTAAATCAGTACTATTGAAATCACTACAATATAAAAAAGCCAAAATCTTTGGCACTGTTCATTCATACACGTGTTGCGATTTCTCATCGTCAACAAAATTCAATTTTTTTTCCTTCTCTGACTTTCTTCATTTCTCAAGCAACATCCCATGCTTCATTTCCCAATTCTTCACACAAACGTCCATCTTGTGCTTGACTCCTCCTTTCTTCTTGTTCTTGTTCTCTTTTTTCTATTTCTTCTTCCCACAATTTGTAGATGTTTTTGCGTCTTCATTTTATTTTATTTTTATCGTCTCTCATTCGGTCGATTTCAGATCCTCATTTTTAGAAACCCTAAAAAATGACAAAGAAATTCCCTCTGTTCTTCTTCTCTAAGTGTGCTAATCCATCACTTTTCTCCAAGCGTGAGAAAATTGTTGTTGTCATTTGAGTTCCAGGGAGCAGAACTTTTGCTCCTTTGTTCTCTTCTCCCTACTATTTTTTATTTTGTTTATTTGAGATCCCTTCTTAGAAAACAGTAACGAAGCTCTAATTTTTCCATAGATCATAGCACAAATCTTGGTAATGGTCTATTATTACCAGGAATATTCTATTTAGTGGTGGTCAAAAGTTATGATTTTGGTTGATGTTCACTCAGTCGACTATGTGGTGGTTTCTGTTATTTATTGCTCCATAAATTTCGAGCTTGCTATATCTAAACTGTAAGTTTAGTTTTTTTATGTTGGGTTCATTCTTCGGGGTGCCGCTCGACTTCCACACTCACAAGTATTTTCAGGTTTCATTTGTTGGTTGTATTATGTATGAAATATTTTTTAGGTTCCTATACAAAACTTTTAAACTTCTATCGATGCTGTACTTTTAGTTCATATTTTTCGATAACAATACAAGATTTAAAACTAAAGTTCACACAAATGATAATAAAGCAATTCAAACGCAAATAGACACGTAGGTAATGGAAATAAGTTTGCACAAAGTAATAATGTTAAGTAAAAAAGGTAGAGAATGCAAACGATATAATATGGATGTTCGATTCAACGCAATGATCTACGTCCCCTGTTACCAAGCTCTCCGTCACGAGCAAGACCTTTTTCACTTTGTTGATTGACTTATGGTGTAATCCAACCCTTTACAAAGCTTCCGGTGACTTACAACCAAGGAGCACCGATCCTTTTACAGTGTTGAGCTTTCCGAGACCTCAACACGACCCACAATTTCAAAATGAATATATAAGTGATAACTTCTCTTCTTGATAAATGATAGAATCAAGATTGATAACAAGAAGAGAAGAGGCAAACACTTCAATAGATGACAATGAGTTTAGCTCAAAGTATTGAATGAAAAACTGTTTGATGAACAAATGATTTATCACAAATTAATCACTCAAACGTTTTTCAACAATTTTAATACTTTTGATCTCTTTAAGATTGGAGAATAAGGTGGTTGGAATCAATAAAAGTCTCACTTTAATGCTCAAAATTGTTATTGCAAGTGGAGGAATAATGAGGTATTTATAGCACTAAAACTGTCAAAAATTTGTCTTACAGGACGATCGTAGCGGACGTCCTATAAAATTCCAACGGTCAATTTAGCCGTTATTTTTTGTCAGAAAAATGGACCGTTGGCCAAAAAAAAAAAAAAAAAGTTTTTAGCGGACGTCCTGTACAACCTATTTTAGCCCGTAACGCCCTCGTTTGAATATTGATCAAATATAGGCACTAGATGAACGTTTAAAAATGTTTTTCAAGGTATTTGTCATATTTAAAATAAGTGTTACGATTTTTTACTTATTTGAAAAACATATTTTTCAAGTAAAAACATTTTGTCGTGAATTTGTAAAATCAAAACTTTGAGCTTGTCACGATGCATTACCACGTATCAAAATGTTTTACCTTTACATATAATCATGAAACATCTAAGTACTTAGATCGAGTAACTTGACATGTATTGCTTGATTGGTGCCTCGACTTTGTCTCGATTTTCGTGGAGGCAACTTTTGCGGAATTTACAACATCATTCTCCAAGGCCTCAATGGTTTGTTCTTGTTTCCATTTTGAGCTATAGCATGCACAATACCTGATTTTGAACTTTGTGCCACCAAATGTATTTATGTGCAATAATTACTATGGTCACTTAAAATCAATTTGTTAGTAATAAACATGATTTGTTTGTGACAATCAAAACGAGAAGTCAACCATAGGTCAACAGATTGTTTCAAAAAGCGACTTTCCTTTTCCTTTTTTCCAATTAGTGAATTTGATATTATCATTATGTCTCGTGACATAGTTATATAATTTCCTCATGGCCTTGTCATACTTGAATACTTCTTTGGAATCATGATCAAAGAACTTAGCTTTATTATATTGATGTGTATGCAACCAATTTTTTTCCAGATAGATCAGAAATGCAGTGCTTGCATCGGTGGCAAAAGGTTCTCAATCCAGAACTTGTAGTGCAAGATTGTAGTTAATGTTTTTAATGGTGTCATAAGACATCATAAAATTTTCAAGATATAGATACTAAGAGTTTAAATGTTATAGGAAGAAGGATATAACATTACTTTAGAGGAACCCGCTTCGAAACACTGGTGTCATATTGAAGAAGAGTTGGTTTGCTATTTTGTGTATATTGTCTCTTTACAATATTTTTAGAGAAATTGTAGAATGGTGAATTTTTATTTATTTTTTTAAATTTTTTAGTTTTAGTTCGTTGGTGATTTTAGGGAATTTGCTGGAGCGGAACTTGGGGGGAATGAATTTTCCAGAGATAAGCACAACTATTCTAAAGAAGATTTTTCAGTACTTTTGCTTATGTCTTCAATATGCTAGGTAATCACTTTCACCTCAATTTCTTTTTTGGTTCTTCTGTTTTATGAGGAGATTACAATTCTTTTTCCCGCGACACCGTCATTTACAAATGATTTTTTCCAAAATGTACATACATTTATTTATAACATTAAGCAATTAACATGTAACGCACGTTGCACGTTCTCCCACTAGTAATCATAAAAAGGGACAACATAATCAAGGATGGATATTTTCTCCACCGGTGGATCATTACATCAACATAATTGTTCATTGTCACTTATTTTTACAGTTATCTTAAAAACTCCAAATTCTAAATTTGTGTGCATTTTATTTTTTATCTGTATATCTCGAGGGACCTACTTAATAGACAAGTATATCGGTTAAAAGGGTTGTGAGATTCCCAAATATATTAGTTATTTACATTCTAAGGTTCATTGTTTTTCACGGATGACTAGTAATTAACGACTTGGACATCTTTCTATATATAAAAAGTGTCTATTTAACGGAATTTGTTGGTTTAACGGAAAAACTAACGGAATTTCTTGATTTAACGGAAAAACTAACGGAATTTTTTTAATTTAAAAATCTTTTAACTCCATAATTGGGCTTCAAAATTTACAATTCTAAAGCCAATGTAGAAGTATTGGATGTCATGTTCATTTTATAGATACACTTCTCTCCAAAAGTTTCATAAACTTCCAATGTGGGATTGTGCATTTTATATATGCTCTTAACTCCAATAATTTTATAAATTTCCAATGTGGGATATTGACAAAAAAAAAATGTTAAAATGCTCATCAAAATCATTTTAAAATGTATGTCTAATTGACTAATTTGATTTTGAATTACAACTAATTAAATTGTAATATTCACTTTCATTCTTTCATTTATTTAATTTTCAAATTTAATTTAAATTGCACTTGATTATTAAAATATTAATGTTAGATATTATTTTCTATAAATTTAAAATATTTTAATTTAACAAAGTAAACTATTTTAACATATTTATTTTTAATTTTTAGTGTTGGGACTAATTGTAGAATAATGAATCTAATTAGTAAAGATATATTTACTTTGAATTATTTTTATGTATTTATTGCATTCGGTTCGACCCCAGTTGAATTCCCACGAACTTCACGTCGGAATCATTCTCGATTGTGAATCAAAATCATTCATCTCCATTTTCAGATATCGGAATTATCAAATCCGCAAACTTTTCGTATAAATCCTATGATTAATGCTCATGTTTGGTTTCTTAATTAATAAAAAAAATTAAAACTCTCCTAACACTATTTAGCAATATTATAGTATTATATTAAATGTTTAGTAAGTATTATTTTTAAATATTATATGATTTTATGATATAGTAAAAAATCTATTTTTTTATAATATAGAAAAAAACTATTTTTTAAAATAAAAATATATTTAATGTCTTAAAAATAATTAAAATAATATTAAAAATACGAAACGTATTATGATGCTTATTCTTCGTATTGACACGCCTAAACTTGTGATTCTTGATTCTCAATATCTACATCTCGCAACGCATTACGCCTTTTAAAACATTATTAATAAATGAATGAAAAATGCAAAAAACTTTGTACTACTACATTTTAGTCAATAGGAAAAAATGAAAATAAAAAAACAAAATGGATGTGGAGATTATCAATTTAAAAATGCTAAAAGTTTATTTGGTAAGGTACATTGAACTCAATGAAGAAAAAATATTTATTTATTTATTTTTGTATTATAATGTTATCTATTATTTTATTATATACAAAATGTTCATGATTAAGTGCAAAATATAATATAATATAATAGTACGAAACACAAACTTATACATTTTAATTTAGAATTTAACACTATTCAAATTAAAATTAATATATCACAATGTGTAATTATTTATCAATTACATAAACATTACATCATTAATTATTTAATGAACCAAAAAAATTACATATAACTAAGCAAACGTGCATTGCACGTTGCTTGCACCTAGTAGTGTAAAACATAGTAATTCACAATTTATTATATATTTAATAAACAAAATGTTACTGGTTTGCATTGCAGGCATCTTAATAAACAACTAAAATGTCATAGAGTTAAATTTTATTCGACGACCTTAACATGTATGATTCATCGAGTTTGTGTCGGTAATATCTAGTATTTGAAGTCGAACTCGAAAGAATTATTTAATTGAAGATTATTATTTTTTGTCTTTTACCTATTCAAACTTATAATCAATGTAGTTCAGCACCTAATTGAGCCAAACTTGACTGGTTTGTAACACAAAGGCCCGTACTAGTTAACAAGTGGGCTACTTCAGTTCGAAGTTGTAGTTCAGTTTGGGAAACAAATTGGACTAGGTAAGGTTTAGCCCAGAATAATAATCAAGTCCAACCGGGCTCAAAATAGGTTAATTCAAATTTGGTCTCGATTCAAGTCAAGTCAGTCAGGTCCGCATTTCACCCGTGTACATTCACTTAGTACTCGTTAGTTATTCACAATATACAAACTACTAAGAGGTGATTTCAAAACCTGAAGAGAACTAATTATTCCATTTAGACAAGTCGATTTCTATAAGTCCCCGTTTGGCCTCCATTATTTGAGATTATAATTTTTGGAATAATGTCTTTTTGAAAAATGTCCGGTTAAAAAACAAAAAAAAAAAACTGTTGTGTTCGATAATAAATAAATAAAATAAATTGGTCTATGATGCACCAATACAGACACTTGTGTTCGATATACGACTTTTAAAAAAGTATCGATACAACATGTTGTTAACATTTTGATTAAATTTTTTAAAATTCTTAATTTATGACCTTATAACTTTAGTTTATGTTTATTATGACCTTGTTTGATTCCTATTTTTTTTTCAAAATACATTTTTTTTCTTTTCTTTTCAACAACACATTATTCAATAAAATAATTTTACATATAACAAAAAAAAAAAAAAATTTCTTCGTTTTAACCATACATTCTCCATCAATCTACAATTTCAAAATGCATTCTACCAAAAAAATGGGACTCAAACTTTCCTTATATTTTTTTCTTATTAAAAACTCTTTAAATAAGAGTAATATTTGCTATTATATTATAAAATAATTTTGAGTTAAAACTATATATTACTATTGTCAAAGAAAGTAAAATTAATATGGTAGAATGTTCGAGAAGTATTAATATGGTACAACACGTACACATTGTCCTAATCGAAGCGTACGTAAAAAAAAAAAAAAAAAAAAGAAAAGAAGTTGTTCCAGGAAAGTTTTTTTTTTTTTTCCAAATGGCAAACAAACTATTTTCTAAATCCCCTTTGAATGCTTAGAATAATGGGCTCATATACAGTTCCATTCCTTATCTGTTTCAATTGAGCAAACATTTGCAATAAATATTGGCGTCCCCATGTTTCCTGCTCTATGTTCACTAGAGATGGAAAAAAATCTGTCCCGCTCCGCCCTGACGAGTTGGCGGGACGGGGTGGGGCGGGGCGAGGGTGCCCCGCCCCGCCTAGTTAAATATAAAAAAAATAAAAATTGAACATTGTTTGTTTAATTTTGGATATTATTTGTTTTCATTGTTTGGTTTGGATATTGATGTAGTTATTTTAAGTATTGTTTGCTTTTGATTATAAAATTTTGAATTTGTATTTAATTGAAAATTTTTGGTTTAAAAAATAAAAATAAATGGGGCATGAAACGGGGCAAGGTTCCGCCCCCGATCCGCCCCGTCTAAGGCGAGGCAGGGCTGCCCCACCCCGAACCCGCCCCATTGCCATCACTAAATTGATCACTGTATAAATTAACTTGATTGACATGTTCGACCCAACAATATTGAATAGAAACAAGAAAGGAAAATCTTAAAATTAAGTTCATTTTATGCATACCTTAAATATTATTATTATTTTTTTAATTAACGGGTCCATCTAAAAAATAAAATAAAATAAAAAATCCCAATGCACGTGTAATACTCCACCACTTGGATTAATGCTTCAAATTACACAATCTTCTTTATAGGTTTAAAAGTGAGATGAAATACTAACCAATTTCATCGACAGCTATTCATGAAATCAGTGGCTATATAAAGCATTTTTCTTTTCGTTTCGCTGTTGAAATTAATGCCCTGTCTGGGCACGCTAAAAGGAGGAAGCAAAATCAATTTTTAAAACGTTATATCTGCCACTGTTGACTGAATATGTCACGCGTGAGATCCATCTCTCTCCTCCAATGGCAATATTATTGATTTTAATCCAGGAGAAAGTGGAACCAGACAGGCACTTAGAATGGTTTTAATGTGCGAATTGAGATAAGTCTCAAAAGGGTGCAATAAACTAGACGCTTATTGAACCCATCAATAGATGAATTTATTCTAAGTGGACGCTTTATAATCTATAAATTGAACAATTTCATATCATTTTCTTCATCCCAAATCAATTCAAATTTAATTAATTCCTATTTTTTTCTCTCAAAATTCTCTTAATTTATTTCCAAGCCATCAATATTCGATGTATCCAAGCGTTTGGAGTTCAAACTCGCGCGCTCAAAAGAGTTTGATCAAATCTTGATTCGCCTGACAAGGCTGATTTTGTGTTATACAAACTCTAGAAGAAGAGTTATATGTTACGATATAGACATTCTGTTGGCACCAACCAATGCAAAGAGCTCGTGCTACGTAGTATGCCTGGCTTCATTTTGATCCAGACTTACGCAATCAACTTATTCAAGTTTCATCTTTAAATTGTACTAGTCGACTTTCCAACAACAATTTTTTCTACAAAATAAAATATGGGTTGTAATAAACATTTAAAGTAAAAAATAATATGACATTTATTTGCATGGCACTACACTTATATATGTAAAAGTTACGAGTTCGACTCTAAAATCACATAGAAAGAGGAGGGGGGGGGGGGGGGGGGGGGGTGGGGGGGGGGGGGGGGGGGGGGGGGGGGGGGGGGGGGGGGGGGGGGGGGTGAATAGGTCAATAACGCAAAATTAACAACAATTCACTTTTTAATTATTCTAGATGTTTAGTCAATCAGTAAAGTTATCATATATTGAATCGCCACAATAATAAATAAAACTAATAAATAACACAAGATTTGTTGACAGAGAAAACACTTAATTGAGTAAAAACTTTCGGACCAAGCTAGTAATTTTCACTATAGATAATAAGAACTCACATTATTATCCAACCTAAAAAATCCACTAGACTCAATGATCTAATTCCTACAATCTCCCAAATCCATTGGAATGTGCTTTACTCACGCCTGCGCTTGATCTTCTCGAATTTTTAATCTCATATGGATTGCCAAAAACACTTTATTCTTGTACTTTTCCTGTGCTTTTGGTCTAATCTTCCTCAATCGTCAGCAACTTCTTAAAGTTATAGAGAAAGTACATTTCTGATTATATTTAAGAAGTGGGTGTTTTAGATTATTTTAACTTGATGTATTTCCCAACTTGTGATATCAAGAATCAAATAATGTTTTTGGATCTTGGAATGATGTTACGAGGATATATTATAATGATCAGCCATACACAAAAACGTAATGGGCATTAGGTATTTTGATAGTAAATGATACATAGAACTTTTGAAAATTGTGAATTATGATTTCTCAAAAAATACCATTGCTCAAGAGTCGAGCTAGCTATAGGCGAGAGACAGGTGTGTGGTTCGAGCGGCAGGTGGTGGACAATATTTCTGTTTTGGACACTTGAGCATCAACTTGGCGGCAGGTTAGCGTTAATTCAACGACTCTTTCTCCATGTTCCATACTTGAACCCGACTCTTAATTCATCTATACAACACTTCAAATGACTCGTTAACTTTTACAACTCTTTTATAATAATTATTTTGTCTAAAAAATCGCAAATACAACTAAAAACTTAACAATTACCCCATTTGGCATTTTGTGACAAAACTATACAATATAAGTCAAGGATGTAAAAATATAACTAATCTACCCAAACTCAAACTCAAACTGAATGTTGTCTCTTGCATTCTTTGTTAAACATGTTTCCTGAAATCAAAAACTCAAATAGCAAGTGTAAAAGCACGAAACACACTATCATAAATATGCTATCTAGATTGAGAAGTAATACTAATATTAATCAAGATACCAACCGAAACATTAATATCACAAAACATAACTCAAAAAATTTAAGCACTCAAAATAATCGTCTCTCCCAATATTATCATGAACTAATATCATCTCCCCTTTACTATAAACTCTCCCTAAAATGCATGTAAATTAGAATAAAATGCACACCCCTCTCCATTTTTGTTACAAATGATGAAGGAAAATAGATCAACAATATAAAATAACTCAAAGATGCAGTTGATAGCATGCTCAAACATTAAAATTGATCAATAAACTTTCCTACATACTAAATTAAAGTCTAAATGAAGTAAATTGTATAAGTGGCTCATGTACGTAAAGTGCCACTAATTTCTTGTGAGTAAGATATCAAACCTTAAATTTGTGAGAAATAACATGCTAAACATCATTGTTAAATAATTCATTTCCCTAATAATGAAGATCAAACCAATAATGCATATTAGGACCTATAAATGAATCTCATTTTTCATGTAAATTTCTTTTTTTCTCCCCTAACTTTGAGCATATATACATTTTTGCACAATTTCTATTTTTCTTTTTAAGCTCATCATTTTTTTCTTTCCATTTTATGTGCACACTCTTCTCCATTAAGCGATAAAGATAATCCATGTAATGAGTTTTGGGGGCGATTATTCCAAGTTAGTTGACCATAGGGCATCAGGTTATAAGAAAACATTCAAGCTTAATTGCTCAAGTCAAGTAGACTTTAAAAAAATATATAAGATGAAACTTTTTTTTTTCTTTTAAGGGGATTTACTAGAGTTTAGGTCTAATAAATTTAGGTCAGTCCATGTTTAAGGTCACTTTATCAATAGATAACGATCATCCCAAATCTCACATACGCGATCAAGACTCACTCACAAGATTATAGTGTGTGCAGTTCAAATGGCACACAAAGAAACCTATACTGAGTATTCTAAAAAAAAAAACCTAAACAAAGTAATGGAAATATGCTACATCATATCAATTAAATCCACACTTGATCACAACACACATGTAAATCATATATCATACTGTAGTGAAAAAAAATTCCCTTTTTTCAATTTATTTTTAAAAATCAAATTGCCTAAAAAATAAAACAAAAATGAGATGCATGCAATAATGAATGAATCACAATTAATAAGTATAAGCATGCATAAAAAACACATGAATCACGTATGCAAATGCTCTTACCTTTAAAAATATCGTGATCAATTTCAAAAAATTTTAGATCACTTTTTTGTAAAACCCAGACTTGTCTAGTAGAAGATTTATTTCGAGTCAACTTTATCATTAACTTGGTCAAATGACTCAATTGATTAACGAGGAAGTCAATCTGACCATCAAAATCCCGATTTCTAACTCTAGTGAAATTTTGATTTCTATTTTTATTCAAGAATTATGATTAGTAGGCCTTATATGTCTTAACTCACCTATGACCAAATCTACGTGGTTCCTGAAATTGATTTCTGTTTGGAAACCCCCTAAGTTGTCCAATGGGTTTACCTCCCCTTCGAGTCTTATTAATACCAGGGACATGTGGTTTTGGAATGCTAGCATCATGAGTATTAGAATTATCATAGCCTAGACCACTCTTGTTACCAGAAGACTTGTTTATCCTTAAAAAGATTATCAAGATTCTTAGAACTACTAGAGAAATCAAGAAGTTGAAACTTGGAATATTCAAGTTCGCTCAGAAGGTTATTAATCTGGATTTCTAATTTACCATTCTCAATGATTAGCTCACTTCTCCTAGAGGACTTCTCAAGTTCACCTGTAAAGTTCTTAATCTTAGACTATAGTGATTAATTCAAAGTATCTAATTTATTGAGGTACAATGTAGACTCTTGAAGGTCAACTACAAGTTTCTCTCTAACTAACTTAAGTTCAAACACCTTCTTAAGCACACTTTATTCACTTTCTTAATATTAAGACTCTCTTCAAATAATTGTTGATAAGCCACACAAATCTTTTCTTCATCTTCAAAATCTTCCTCAAAGTGATCATCACTATTTACTTCCTTAACCTTTTTCAGTGTCCTTATTAGATTCACTTTTAATCTTAGTAGTGAAGGCCATAAGCTTCCCACTCTCCTCATGAGTGAACTTCTCACATTGATTATCCGAGATAGACTCGTCATTAGTGAAAGTTGCATGCATAACTTTACCTTGATTTCTCTTACCATTATGACACTCATTTCTATAATGGTCAAAATCTTGACACTTATGACATCTCAAAGTGTTGGATTTCTTTTTAGACTCACCTGGGTCTCTTCTATGTCTCTATTTATATTTCTTCTTATTTCTAAACATTTTTTGAAAATTCTTAATGAAGTAGGCTATTTCTTTATCATTAAGTGATTCTAAATCAGAAGAATCATGATAATCATTCCTAATAATGTTCAAGGCCAAAGACTTATCTTTCTTAGGTTTAACTAATGTTAGTCCATAAGTTTGGAGAAATCCAACCAATTCTTCAACCTTAATAGCATTTATGTCCCCACTCTCCTTTATAGTTGTGATTTTAGGCCTAAATCTCTCAGATAAGGATTTAAGAAATTTTATTTTTGACCATTTTAGGCTCAGGAATTCTTTTATCTAGGTTGAAACTAAAATTAACTATGTTATTCAAACTCGCATAAAAGTCATCATACTTCATCATAATTTCTTCAAGCCTAGTGATCAATATTTGTAACTTAGATCTAACAATATGTATATATAATGATGCATGAAAACACATAGACGGATTTACAGTGGGGGCAGTGGGGGTAAGTAGCCCCACAGTAAATCTGAAAAATTCAATAATTTGTTCAATTTCTTTTTTTAAGATTTTCAAAGAAGTTCTTGTGGTTTTCAATTTTTGCCCCCACAATTAAAATTTGACTTAATTTGCCCCCACAAATTTTATCTTCTAGTTCCGTCCCTGAATTGGAACATCTTCACATGGCCAGCAGTCAGCACACGCACATTCCTTCAGTTTGGACAAAGAAATTAAAATTATAGAGCAAATTAACTGGGAATTATGTGTTAGTGTATTCTTTAATACCTTCCATTTTATATACAAATTAATTGTCTTCATCTTAGTTCATATCAACTATTCAGTAATTTGCCTTTCAGAATTTGCTTTTAAGATTTTGGTGTCAAATCCAAACTCAAGATATTGATTCTTCAATTATAAGTCAAAAAGTTATAATTAACTTTGAATATATGTACACGGTTAGGTAAGTTGAATACTTACTATTTGAGTAAATTAATGAACCTCAAAAAAACCAAAATGACGTAATCTAAAGTGTAAACAAGAACGAACATTAATATCAAATAATGATTCCTCACGAATAATGTTTTTTTTTGAAGAAACAAAAATCTATTTTATAAATTAAATAAAAATTTATCCAATCCCAAAAGAGCTTATAAAAAGTGGTTAGATACTCGATCAGTGAAATAAATAAGACTCAGAGTCAAAAATCGACCACGAGGCTTGAAAGTTTAAAACTAATAAAATAAAATAACACTTGAATAATCTATTAATGATAAAAGAAACGTCAAGATGTTGCCGAGTGTCACGACCCATATATGTATATACATATTTTTTTTCTCAATATATTCCAATTCATTAAGACATTGCTCAATTAGTCGGCATTGTCTAGAGCATCCTAACGTTGATGTCGGTAGAATCAATCCGTGTAGGCCAACTCCAAATCCCGCGTTGCGCCACGAATTAAGATTTTTTTCCAACTTGTTCTCTAATGGTGGTCATTTTCATAGGAGTTTGCAATGATTAAGGAGCATTGTTAGTGATGAAAACGTTGAACACTTGTTAGATATTTAGTATAATGAAAACCTTGAACACTTCTTAAATATTTATCGCAATTTAAAATGGAAAATGAACTGTTTGAGTGATGGCTAGTGAATTAAACCTAATCCACAATCCCATCACACGAAATAATTTCAACCCATGAATTCATTATCTTTTTATATATAAAAAGTGACTATTAAACGGAATTTCTTGATTTAACGGAAAAACTAACGAAATTTCTTGTTTTTAACGGAAAATCTTTTTTCACCACCCTTTACTTTCAAAATTATAATTAAATAATAATAAAAATAAATTAACTTTTGATAATTCCTTCAAATTAATATATCTTGGAGCTAACTTATCCGAATCGACTTTTTCTCGAATCTGATTTATGTATCTAATTACGATTTATCCAACGAGACCAATATTCATATATTTACGATAACTCCATCAATATCTAAATATTTGACACAAATAAAATGTAATTTGATAAATGTATCATTTAGTCCCTAACTTTCAAAATATTAAAATATAGTATATAACAATTGAACTATATTTTATGAAAATTTTCGGGGTATTACATTCTCACCCCCTTAAAATATTTTCGTCCTCGAAAATTTACCCGTCACTTACCAATACTAAGTCTAACACATGATATACATATATTATCGTAATACATATCATACTTTAGCGATAAAATGAATTGCATTATTATTTAAAAAAGAGTAAAGACTTAAGCCATGTAAAAAGTTTAAGCCTCCGTTTGTTTCTCATTAAAAACCCATAAAAATGAAAAATATGACCGTTATCCATCACATCAATCTATCAATTTTGAATTTCTATCTGTTGTGCGGGGTCCAATAACAATTATATTTTTCATTCTCATTCTATATTAATGAGAATCAAACGGAGACTAAGTAAACTCATCTTCTTACCCCTTAACATACCTCGAGTTTTCTGCATGTGATTTTGGGTTGGAGATGACAGAGAGAAACACTTTATTTAATTATTTATCAATTACATAAACATTACATCATTAATTATTAAATGAACCAAAAAAATTACATCTTTATTAATAACAAATTAATTCTTAAACAAAACTATTAAACGTTGCTTGCCCCTACTGTTGTAAAATAAAATTAAAAAAAAAGAAGAAAAAACAACAATTTTTTGACCATAATTTTCTTGAAATTTTAATTATGATCATATTACTATTTCTTTGTCAGCTGCATTATATAACGAATTCACAGTCAAAATAACATATTGGAAACATTGTACTTGTTTATCTTCAGTGTTCGAGGAAGTGGAGAAGTCGTAAATCTAGCGTACTTCAAACTTTGTGAGTTCGTGTAATTCAATATTTTCGTGTTACATTTCTTTCTCTTAATTATTTTATTCTTGAATTTTAATTAGTTGCAAGTACAAATGACATTCATAGGTTATTATATCACAACACTTATATAAATAGTAATTTGTATTTTTCAGACGTGACTTTTCACCAAACACTCCCATGCTGATAAATACGAATAGATTATATGTATTTACTGTTAAGGAATAAAATTTCACATCGAAAAATATAGACTAATTCATAAAAGTTTGAACTACTTCTCTTAATAATGTTGACATTTTAAAATTGAATTCTAAATCTTAACGTGGTATTAGAGCACGTTAAGCTCCAACGAGTAATCCGATCCGATTAAGACTCAAAAAAGTTGAACACATGGATTTCAAGATTAGTCTGTTTGAACGAGCTGTCATCTTGTGGGAGCTTGTTAATGGATAAAATTTCACATCGAATAAAGATGAAAATTAGTAATTTATAAGAATTTGAGTTACTCCTATTAATAAAGTTGACATTTTAATATGAAACCCCAAATCTTAACATCTATCGAGATTAGATTTATTCTTTTCAAATTAGTAATTATTAGGATATTTTTAATTATATCTATTATAGGCATATCATGTATTGTGCTTGTTTAGTAGTGCTTATAAGCTGTGAGTACTATGTATATAATAAATGAGCAGTAAGTTGTGGATTTTAAGAAATGTGTAAATAAAAATAAAGATCGACTATATATATATATATATCTGAAGATTTTCAAAGGGTATGGTATTGTTCCTATTCGAATTACCGATATGAAAATTATGTACCGTGAAGTTGTAAAATTTTACCCCTGAAAAATGTCAAAATATACATAAATGTATCACACTTCTCTTCATATATCATCTACATCTATAATATATTAAATAGTAACTATTAAGTTGACAAAACAATTGGACCAAATTCATAATGCTTACATTTTCCAGGCAAGTCACAAGTCTCGTGGGGCAAGTCAGTTCACCTTACAACTTATCCAAAGCAAAACTTAGATCGAGCTAAACATGAGTCTGAAGAATTTAACTCATCTTAAATCTCAAGCAAAAGATTGGATCACTGTTGCATTTTTATATCGCAAGTGTATGATATCGTAACAAGTAATATAGTGGACATTTGGGTCCGGATTATTGTTCCCACGAGAACTATACTTTAGGCTTAATCTATTTTTTCTAACTCTTATTTGATGAAAGTAAACAAATTAAGTATCGTAAAAGTTGTGAACTAACTAACTTAGACTAATAGAAAGTATGAAAAGACTTCACACAATGATTTATCAAATATTCGAATACGTAATGAATATTAGGACAAAACAAATTTATCTAATAATTACCTCAATTCTTAATTCAAGATTCTAGCTTAATGTAGTGTTCGATCGAATTCTTTTATGATATTCAATTTACCTCTCTCGAGTTCTCATTGAGCCTATTTAATGAATTCAATTTCATATCTCTATGCAAGTTACCCTTAGTCAAATGAATTATGGTTCTAAGAATTCCTATAATGACCGCAATAATTAGTATATGTATCTCTACACGTTATACTAATGTACCGAATTTTATTATATGATCTCAATCTCAAACTCACCTCTCAATTCGTAAAAGACTCACAAAATCATCAAATTATTGATCAAGTAATTTAATGCATTAAACTCATAATAAAACCAACACAAGAAAGAATAAACCACAAAAATCTTGGAATAAAAAAATCAAGGGTTTCAAAAGACTGTATTGTTTGCCATAATTTAAAGTTTAATTACACGTAATGTAAGAAGAAAAACTTGAATACATCACCGGATTATTGGAATAAAGATATGGAACATAATAAACTCTTGCACCAATATCGTCTTTTTCCAATCTTTGCTTTGATCTTGAATCTCTTGATGTTTTCCTCCTTTGAAATGTGCTCATAATCTTGTATCTTTATTTTCTCAATGTGTGAAAACCCCTTTCTTAGTGCCTCCTTAAGTCTATTTATAGTTCGCGGTCCAAACAACAAAATCTAAAAATTGACAGCGCAGTGCCTAGGCACCAACACGATTGCAGCCCCTGAGCGCTACCTTACTGGAAATAATCAGAGTTCGGGCGCCTGGGCGCTGCCTTGTTGTCATTCTGCGTCTTTTTAGTATTTTTATCATAACTTTTGCTCTCGATTTTCAATTAAGGTGATTCAAAATACATTGAAGAAATAATTCAAAGGGCTACAACTTTAATGGAAATAGCTCTTTTCTAACTCGAACGTTTATTAGGCCAAAAATGGATCTCAATCTCCAACTAGAAATTTAGAAATCCTTGTACAGGTTGAAGACTGATTTGTTTTCACTCCTTTTGATCTTTAATTGTATCCATTTGACCCTTAGCATTCTCGAATCTTCATCATGAGTTTCAACACAAATTTTGAGTATTTGCACTTTAGCCCCCAAACTTTGAATCTTGCTATTTCGCTTCTTTCTTTCAATTTCACTTCTATTCACCGAGTTTCACATAATAACACATTATATAATAAATTAGGCTATAACTCTATTAAAAATTATGAAATGTCAATATTTTAGAGTTTGAATAAGTGTATAAAATGCACTTATCAATCGCCCTATAAATACCAACTAATTTTCCATAAATACTGGTTATGAATGATGATTACAATTTATAATCACCCTTTTCACATGGTAGACTACAAATTTTTGAGCTACTTGCAATTACAGATGATCAAATTGTTGATAATTGGAAACTCTAATTCTATTCTATTGAGAGAAATTAATTAGTAGAAAGAAATAGAGACACAAGATAGGTTCTTCTCAATGTGAGACAACGTTTTCTTCCGTCGTCGCAGTAATTTACTATAATGAAAAAAACTTTACAAAAGGGAACCGCTCACTTATTTTGCTCACCTCTCTCTCTTTTTTATGGTAATTAAAAAAGCCTAATAATAGCTTGGTTTCACGGATCGCAGGTTTGGCTCCCGAAGTTCAACGTCTCAAGGCCGTCCTCCCCTCATTCTTTGGTCGACAAGTCTGAACAATTGGCATACATGGATGCTATGCGTAGGATATAAGGGAGAATATCTACATATGATCGTATATCATTAGTGCACTGTTTGTAAGATAGGCATCGGGCCTAGATGTTAGCGTGCTTGCAGTGTCGAATGGGGAGTTAAGCATTCTCACTACGTGACATTCTCCCCCATTCAAATTCGCTTACATCCTTGTAGCGAGAAGTGAGTCCGTCTCATTGCAAAGTTAACAATGGCACCATTCCATATGGACAGGCCTCCAAACCTGCAATAACTCGTACTTGTCGTCTCCAACACCAACCTTCACCCTCCGTCCATCTGAATATTGGTTCCTCGGGTGGATGGTCTTCGAACCCCAGTGCCTCAATGCATGTCGAATTGTGCCCTGCATGGTGCGCTCTTCGAAACCTCATTTGAAAGGCACACAGGCAATTGCGCAATGCTACCCCTCTTTATCCTTCTTCCCCACAGTTTCTTTCGTCGTGTCCCCCCAGCTCGCCGACATGATCTGTAGCCCAAAATCTTTACTCCGCAAGAACACACGACATTGTCCCATAACAACATCACATGCTCGAATGGTCCCGCTCTGATACCAACTTTCACGGATCGTAGGTTTGTCTCCCGATGTTCAATGCCTCAAGGCCGCCCTCCCATCTTTCTTTGGTCGACAAGCCCGAACAACTGGCATACACGCATACTATGAGTAGGATATAAGGGAGAATACCTGCATATGACCATATATCATTAGTGACTGTTTGTAAGATAGGTCTCGTGCCTAACTGTTAGCGTACTTGTCGTACTGAATGGAGAGCTAAGCATTCTCACTGCGTGACATTAACTTTCACAGATCACAGATTTGGCTCCCGAGGTTCAACACCTCAAGGCCGCCCTTCCCTAATTCTTTGGCCGGTAAGCCCGAACAATTGGCATACACACATGCTATGAGTAGGATATAAGGGAGAATACTTGCATATGATCATATATCATTAGTGCACTGTTTGTAAGGTAGGTCTCACACCTAGCTGTTAGTGTGTTTGCCGTGCCGAATGGGGAGCTAAGCATTGTCACTGCACGACATAATTCTCTTACGTCCTCGTAGAGAGAAGTGAGTTTTGCATTAACACGCATCCGTCTCGTTACAAGGTTAACAACAACACCATTCCATATGGACAGGCCTCCAAACCTGCAGTCTGGTGTTCCTCTTTTGAACATCTACCACCTCTGTGGTGTTCGAGAAATTTGGATCAATTTTCATAGCTTTCTTATTAAGATCTTGAGCCGCAGCTCTGATACCAACTTTCACATATCGTAGGTTTGGCTCCCGAGGTTCAACGTCTCAAGGCCGCCCTCCCCTCATTCTTTGGCCGGCAAACCCGAACAACTGGCATACACGCATGTTATGAGTAGGATATAAGAGAGAATACCTGCATATGATCATATATCATTAGTGCATTGTTTGTAAGATAGGACTCTCGCTTAGCTGTTAGCGTGCTTGCCGTGCCGAATGGGGAGCTAAGCATTCTCACTGCGTGACACTTGGACATGGTTGGGTTTTCGTAGATCAGGACCTGGTGCAATAGTTGAAAATTGAGTGATGCGAATCTCCATGTTTTGAATTGTGTGACTAGTTTCATTATCACTTGTATGTGCAACTTTGAAACACTTATGATCATAGATTTGGCACCAGAGCTTACATAGAAGTCGCAAAAGTTTTGGAAGTTTTGTAGATTCTTCTCTATAGGGATATAAAATTCAAGTCATGTTATTCAATAATGAAAAATTTGATGTTGTAATTGAAAAGGGAAAATATTACATTATACTAGAAATATTTTAATAGTTGACAAAACTTCTTTGACAATCAGTTTCTTTCGTGCCCTTTCTTCTCTTTTCTTTACATTCATCATCACCAAAAATTTGAACTTTTTATCTTTCGACAACATTAGCTTCTTGTAATATTCACACAATGCCTTTTTTGTTGGACCAAGGAGAATATACCAAAATATATTTTATAAAGATGAGTTAATCACCTCATTTTAATTGGAAGCAATTGATATGTTGAAAACACAAAATCTAAATTATATTTTCACCTTGAAAAGAGTCTCAACATATTCAGTCACAGAGTATCTTATGAAAGATTCGGTAGCATCAACGATTGTGAAATAAATTTCTTGATTATCATCTGAAACTATTAACACGAGCAAATATTTTCTAGTAAAAGTCGCGTCCTTATTTTAAGATTTAGGTTATAATTATTATTTTTATTTAAAAACATATATAATTATATATCAATCTCTCAACTAACAACTATACCTATCCAAAGCCTATAAAAATCTCACCCACTTCACCATACCAATCCAACCACCATCGTCCTACACTTTCTCACACACGCTCAACCCAACAATCTGGTGCACAATATCGGGGAGTTGATGGGATGCACGCGACGATGTTATCACCGATGTAGTAGTGTCGCTAATTCGTGTAGTGTCGCTCACTTTCTCCAAAGCAGCAGTGGGGTTCAACTTTTTCTAGGAGTTGCAAAAATCAATTTTTCTCGTTTCTCTATCTTTTTTTGGTGGTTGGAGTTGGAGGTTGATTTTTGGTATATTGAAAGTGCAGATAGCAGAGTCTGGGAATTTTGTTGGTGGGGATGGTGGCCATGGTTTGGTAGTGGTGGATGAGATGGTGAATTTAGAGGCATTAGTGGTTGATGCTGGTGTAGTTGGTGGGACTTGTAGGCGGAGGTGGATGAGGTAGTTCTTGGGGCTGGAGGTTATGGGATGGGATGCAGCAACGATGTATGTGCATGTTGTTGGTGAGGTGGTGGCGATGGTGGTGATGGTAAGGTGTGACGGTGGTGGTGGCGACGACGACTATACATGCGATGGTGGTAACGGTGAGATGGTACTCGTGGTGATGGTGGTCACGAATGGCAATGGTGGCGAGGTTGCATGGCATTTGGTTGGTGCTAGTCATAGAGCGGAATGGGGGTGTGATGAAAAATGTTTTTGGTCAATTATTTGGATGATTGCAACCAATAAAATTGTTAATTTGATATCAATAAATAATATGTGACTGATAAAATAGATAATTTGTGACTAATAAATAATATGTGACCTAAAAAAAAGTGAGATTGTGACTAAATTTATAATCACGACTCACAATTTGTTAAGTTGTGACCTATAAAATTTATAATTTGTGATTGAGAAATAATGCGTGATATATTAATTTGATAATTTGTGACTTATAAAATTTGTAATTTGTGATCGATAAATAAGTTGTGACATATAAAATTTGTAATTTGTAACTGTGATGTTATGTGACTACGACTAGTACGTAACTCATGTGACCATAAACTGTATAATATTGTAACCATAATATATTTAATTAATAAATATTTTTAATTGTATATTTAATTATGACTTGATCTTTGAAATTTTAAAACAAATTTCTTAATTTTGAAATTGTATATTTTACACCTTATTCACAAGGCTACTGTGATTTAAATCGCCGACCTCCTTATAAATTCCACATCATTTATCACACCATCAACTATCCCAATATAATTATTTCTTTTAAATAATATATAATATATTTCACACTTTCAAGTAGATCATTTTCATCGTGACCTTATGAAAGTTAGTGATTCTCTACCCTACAAGATAATTTTTACCTAACTTTACTCCCTATATATAGCACACAAATCTTATTCAAGAGGCTAAACAAAATACTCTGAAGTTACATATAATATCGTTGTTTAAATTTAGAGTTTGAAAAACATCACAAGATGATGGTAGATGTGAAGATAATCTCCAAGGAGACGATTAAACCGTCATCTCCAACACCCGAGCACCTTAGAAACCTAAAGTTATCGATTCTTGATCAAATGGCACCACCCATTTATGTTCCCCTCATTTTCTTCTATCAATTTGATGAATTATGCTTCAATATGGTCGGTCGTGCCAACAAATCCCAATTGCTAAAACAGTCCTTATCCGACATCCTAACGATGTTTTATCCATTAGCAGGAAGGATTCAAGAAAATTCCTTCATTGATTGTAATGATTCTGGTGTTGAGCTCGTTGAAGCTCGAGTTCATGCTTGTCTCTCAGATGTTATAAGTGAGCCTAACATGGCAGAATTGAAGAAACTCCTCGCGGTGAATCCTATTGGAATTGGCATTGACACCCTCTTGGCAGTGCAAATCAATTTCTTCGACTGTGGAGGGATTGCCATAGGCGTGTGTTTGTCACATAAAATAGCCGATGGCACGTCCCTAGTCGAGTTCGTTAATGCTTGGGCAGCCACGTGCCGAGGTGAAGTCAAAATTGGTCAACCTTTCTTCGATTTGGCACGTACTTTTCCACCTAGAGACTTGTCTGGCTCTAGTTTCACACCAAATATTGGCATGACAAAAGAAAAGATTGTTACAAAAAGATTTGTGTTCGATAATGAAAAACTGGCTGTGCTTAAAGAATTCGCTGGAGATGGATCACAATTGAGAAATCCTACTAGGGTCGAAGCAGTCTCAGCTTTTATTTGGAAAAAATTCATGGAGGTTATGAAAAATAAGGTGCACGACAAGAAAATGTTTGCTGCAGTTCATGCAGTGAACTTGAGGCCAAGAGTAAGCCCACCACTTTCAGAAAAAGCTTTTGGAAATTGTTGGAGGCCAACGATTGCATTTCTATCCCCTTCTAAGGATGATAACAACAAATGTTCTGATCTTGTACCGGTGCTGAGGAGCGCGATAAGAAAAATCAACGGTGATTTTATCAAACAAGTGCAAGACGGGGAGTATTTGAACCAATTGTGTAAATCAGTGGATATATTCTTGAAGGGAGATATAGAACATTATAATTTTAGCAGTTGGTGTAGATTTCCTGTCTACGAGGTGGACTATGGTTGGGGCAGGCCGTGTTGGGTGTGCACGACGACGTTGCCATTCAAGAACGTAGTGATTTTGATGAGTACTCCGTGTGGTAATGGCATTGAAGCATGGGTAAACTTGCTAGAAGAAGACATATCTGCTTTTAAATTATAAGTATATTGTCTTGTGGAATAATGTGAAGAAGGAGAGAGACTAACATTATTTGTTGCCTAAGAAATGGCAAAGCCAAGTTTCTCTTTACATAATACTTCAAATCAAAATGAAATAGCATATTCATAATCTTTCCAAGTTTAAATTTTGTCATCAACTGAACGACATGAATTAGACAAAAGCTTGGAGCTCTATGGATATCTCTTGTTCAAGTTTTTTCATATCATCTTCAGTCATGACAATCCATGCTTCAATCCCGCTAGATGATTTTGAATCCAACATGAAAATTGAATTCCTGTTTGAAAAACTTGCACTAACCCAATTAGGTTTTCCCCAGCCAAAATCAGTTTCATAGAGTGGGAACCTGCAGTAACTGTTAAATCTGAATATTTCACAATCCCCTTGGCCTAATAATTTACTGATCTGTATGAAATTATTCTTCACAAGTTCAAATCCATTTTCGCCGAGCAATTCATTTATGTAATCACTGCTAATTTTCTTGAATGCAGCTCTCAATTTCTCGACCAAGTGAATCCAATCCGTCTCGTCAGAATTAACAGCACTTGTCATCTGAAAAATATTACCTGTTGAATACAAAATTTAAATGAACACATAGCGTTCAAAAAATTAATATGGTGTTAAAGACAGGCACAAAAATTGGATTCAAGTATCGTCTCCACTTATTTATAAAAAAATATTGTGATACATTTTAGACATTTGATAAAAAATGAATGCAGGTCAGTGGCAGAGCCACAGGGGGCGGGTGGGGGGTGCAACCACTCCTGTAACATTTGAAACTTTCTTTTAATTTATGTAGGAATATCTTTTGGATTATTTTTTTGTATATACAAATTATATGTATATTTTGCCACTTCAACATTTTCACCCCCTTTTATCATTGAAATTCTCACTCCACTACTCAATTACGGTCTGCACATGGGGTGCGCTGAAGACAATATTTAAATGAATAATAAAAAACTTAAGCTTTTAGATGAGATGGTTAATGTTACCAAATGAATCATCTGTCAATGCTGGAACTCGTCCCCTCAGATTCACCGGATGGAAAGCCACAGATTTTCCCGATTTCTCAATCCTTCTCACGACAATGCACGCCTTCCATAGAAATGCAGATACAACCTCAACTCGAGTAGGGTTTATGATGGAAGAATTGTTGATCACTTGAGATTTGAGAGCATTAATTACAGATTCACTGAAAACAAATCTTTTAGTAACAAGGTGAATAACTGGAGGCTGGATTGCTAGACTTCCGATATTTGGCTTGAAATCAGGCGTGTTTCGTGGCGGAAATAGTGACGAAGAGTTGAAAACGGGACATACAATCTCGCATTTGGTGCAAGCCATTGAAGACCAACCTTTGATGAATGAACAGAGCGTCCATCCATCAGCAATTCTGTGGGAAATGCAGATTCCAATACTGATACCACCACAGCTGAATAAGCTAACCTGAATTGCATTATAATTTGATTGTCTGTTAATAAAAATTTCTATATATGTGAAAAAAAAGTATTGAAACTTAACTAGATTATGAAGTTCACTATTGAACCAATCAATCCGAACCATCTGATTCTGAATTCAAAATTGCTTTCATTTTTCATCAAACGTAAGAGAACTTTTTTCCCGCATTTATTCAAATCCACATGTTTTTCTTCGCTTAGAATGACGGTCACGGGCACGCGTAGGCATTCATTTTTATTGAAAAAAGAAAGGAGGAAATTGTGTTTGTAGTAGAGACTTCTGTTATAGAATAATGTTATTTAGCACCATTAGTGTTAGCATCCGTCTAGGTGGCAGTGGACCGACCTGACCCGACCTCTGATGGGAAATTCACGTCCCAATACTAGTCCCAACACAGATAAATAAAATTAACCTGTATGGCTATCAATTCTTCTGCATTTGTAATGCTGCCTTTGGATTGGTACGGAATAAGCTCATCCAGCAACTCCACTTCAGGGAATTCTATAATGTCCGAAATCTTGCCATCAACTTTAGCTTCCAAGTACAACGCTCCCTTGTCGTTACAATTGACTGATATCTGACCATCCATTCTTCCAGCCAGAGGATAGAATTGAACCAAAGCATCTGACAATTATTTCTTCAGACAATCTAAAATTTCAGGTTGTTTGATATTTGTGCTTTCGTCGCAAGAATAATAAAGAACCAGAGGAATATAAGGTGGAATCCTTTCATCGATCACCGAAAGCTTAAAATCCCTTGATTCAGAAGGGGTAGGAGATGATGGTTTGATAAGCTCTGAAGAAACTATTTCTATCTTCATTATGGAAAATGAGCTAAAAAGATGCTGAAATAATCCAAAATGAAGTAGAATTACTTATTTTATATTGCAGAATCTGCCGAATATTCTCTCATTTTATAATGTAACAACAAAGACAAAAAGAGAAAGCCACCAGAAGAAATAAAAAAATACAAGAGCAGTTCAACAACTGTCTGAGTGAAATAATTTTATTGGCTTCATATATAGAAATAGTGACTTTTCTTGTGATCAACTTGTATATACTTTTTAACCACATGTTGTTCGAAACTCGCTACTTATAATCAATTATAAGCATAGACAAACATGGACTGCGAATGAAATATGGCTTATAAGAGTCACAGCCACTTGTTACAACTTCAAATCAATCACTGACTTCTAATAGTGATCTCAAATGGCTACTTCACTAAAAGAAAATTTCTCTCTCCTTACAAAAATAAAAAAGTTTTTACTACTTTTTTTATATGGACTGCAAGGGAAGTAGTACATAGGCCAACGTCCTTTGCTTGATAGTGAATCTTAATTTTTGACCCCAAAAATTGATTTGATGTTGAGATGTCCTAATCTCTGCCGTTGGATTTATACTCTTGTTGTGATAGCGTGAAATAAGAACACACACACACAACCTCCAACAATTATTTGCGCATAAAAATTGTCTTTGAATATTTGAGGATCGAAGAATACTACGGATTTATTGGGTTGTGTTCTTGGCATAATCCTTGTGGAAAAATGGTTACATATTAGTGCTGCGAACATTGTTTAGTGATGGAAGCTCAAACAGGATGTATAAATTTTCATCTCTGAACCTCGAAATTTGATTAAGAAATCTGAAAATTACTAGAATTCTTAATGAAGTAAAATCTCATATCAGTATTGGACTAGGGTTGTTTTCTTGTAAGTTTGATATCGGCCGAAATATATCCTGTAATGAATGGGTCTTCTTTTCTCAAAGCAAAGTTTGGTAGTTTGTTGTTGTTGTTGTTGTTTTATATACATACATATACAATCACTTCTGATCAAAACATACTATATATACACAAATTTCATGGACTCCACAAGTAATGCTCATTTATCCATCGCTCATTTCTATTTATTTTAATAACAAACTTCAAAAATTATGAAATCAATAAGCACAATGAACAACTATAGAAGAATAGATTACTTTTCAAGGTTCCAAAATGTAACGAACAAAATGTAAATTTTGCCTATTTTGCGCTTGCCATTCTTGGGACTGTCACCTCACTGCCATGAACCACATTCCTGCCAATGGGATATCATAAAGTGTTATACATAAATAATTTGAAAGATGTCAAAACGATAGAATAAAAATCCTTATATTCTATTAGGTGGAGAGTGATTAATTAAAATCTAGTGGTTGGACCTTCCAGTTTGAACTGCAAGATCTCCTCTGATTGTGCCCGGCTCAGCATTCGTTACTCCAATTAACTTACGAGCTGATGCAACGGCATCAACACCGTTCCAGGCATAGTCGACAGAATTATCATAAATTTCTCAAGATATTCATATATTTGGCTTACAACAAGTTCATAAAACGGGTGGTTCCAACAGGAGAGACTCGTACCATACACCCAACCGGACCTGAGGTAATGTAGTTAATTAGTTTTGGGAAGAATGGCTTTGACTGCAGATCCTTATAATGCTCTTACAACCATATAAAACGGAATAAAAAAGCAGTCTGAGAATAGAACATGTTCGGTGTTAAGCTTAAAGAGTTTTACTTATAAGTATTTGGATTTTTACAAATTTTGAACCTAGCCAAACATGGTGCAACTTATAATGCTCATTGTCGATGAAAATTCATTGAAAATAGGACATGCTCATACAATCATTTTCCACCAAATTCATGATTTTGAATCAGATTCAAACCAAATTAACCATAAACACATTATTATTGATCAAGTATTATACTTAACTAACAATGCAATACCTTTCTTCCATAAGTAATTATGAAAATTATAAATGCAATCATTTATAAACAAACCTGAGCTAATTCTTCAGGGTCTTTGAAGAGCTTCAATCCTTTCAGCTTAAACCCCTTCTTCTCAAATCTTGAAATTCTCTCTCCAACCTGTAAAAGAAAGTATAATTCAAAATCAACTTCTCACAAATCAAATAATTTATCCCCCAATTTGAACCAAATTCATACAGTTGATGAAATCTTACAAGGCCACGTTGAACCCCAACTGGCTTAATCATACTATAAGTCTCTTCAACTCCCTGTAAATTGAACAATAAAACAAGAACATAACACTTCATATGGGATCTTGAAAACTAATCACAAATGCCATGGAAGCAACTAAATAAGAAATTTAAGCTCCTGTTTGATCCACATTATTATTTTTTCATTCTCATTCTTCTACTCATTTTCAACCACACATTCTTCAACAAAATAATATTTTTCATTTCGTCAATAACTTTTCCTTTTTTTTCAACCACATATTCCACATCACATCAACCAAAAAAATGCATTCTTTTGAAAATAATGTGCACCAAACAGGGGCTAAATTCCACATGACATGAGTTCTTGAAATCTAATCACAAATGCTAAAATGCGCAGACAAACACCCACCCACACACTAACAATGGAAGCAATTAAACAAGAACATGGAATTTAATATGGGTTCTATAAATCTAATCACAAAGTGTTGCAAAACGGTCAATGAAATTTAAAACTTGTAGCAACGGTTACTGGACTTTCAAGCTCTTTGGGAGAAAATCATACCCTAATCTTCCAATCCATAGGTTCCCTTGTGTTAATCAAGATTTTTTTTGGGTTTGGACCTTAATGGCAAGAAATTTGCACTTGAGGTCCTCAAACTTCTATGTTCACGTATTTTTGTCCTTTAAGTTTTAATTAACATCATAATAGTCATAATAGTAAGTTCAGTGACCATTTGTAAAAGCGCCTGAAACTTTGGTGACTGTTGCTGTAAATTTTAAACTTCAGTAACCATTTTGTAATTTTTGGGTAAGTTTAATGACCGTTTGTGAAATTAACCTAATCACAAATGCTAAAATGCATGCGCTTATCGTGGAAGCAACTAAGGTAGGTCATAAAATTCCATATTGGTTATTGAAGTCTCATTACAAATGCTCGAATGCTGCAGACACACATCCACACACTTACCCTAAACTAAAGTAGAACATAAAATTCCACATGCGTTCTTGAAATCATAAAATTCCACATGCGTTCTTGAAATCTCATTACAAATGCGTGTAGATACAAACCCGAACACTTTCCTTGGTAGCAATTACAACAAGAAAATAAATTCCACATGTATTCTTGAAATCTAATAAAAAATGCAATAAAATTCCGTATGGGTTTTTGAAATATAATAACAAACGCTAAACAATTCCTTAAATTTCAATATGTGTTCTAGAAATTTAATTACAAATGTTAAACTGCGTGTACACACTCCCACACACTTACCAAGGAAGCAACTAAATATGGAAGGAAGATATGGGGTTTATGTAGTTTCTTGGAGGCATTGGGACATGATGGAGAATAAGTAAGAAGATGGGAGGTTGATTGGAATGCTGCGAGGTGAGAGGCAAGTAGGTTAATGTTGGAATGTTACACTCCCAAATATAACCAAATCAACAAGAACACAAGTGATTTTTCGCCGTAGGCCCGGATGTTCACCAACTTGGCTACTCACCCGTTGAGCATTCACCTAAGTGAATAACGCTCTAATCCACTAGAA
Source organism: Fraxinus excelsior (assembly GCA_019097785.1). NCBI lineage: Eukaryota > Viridiplantae > Streptophyta > Magnoliopsida > Lamiales > Oleaceae > Fraxinus > Fraxinus excelsior. The sequence continues at coordinate 36,428,887 of CM032628.1, read as the reverse complement.
TATAACAAAGTTCATCAAGTACAAGAATTAGAAACCCAAGAATCACTCGAATTAGCCCTCAGCTTAAACTTTCCCTCTCTCCCTCTTTCAGATCACACCAAGTAACCAACAGAACTTCTGCTCACCAAGAAATTTAATTCCACATTTTTAATGAGGTATGATGCAGTTTTGAAAGCTTCCCCCATAATAATTTTGGAAGGCCTGATTAATTAACATGTACCCGACTCTTTCTAAAAGGGTCCTATTCATCCTTTCAACTAGGCCATTTTGTTGTGGGGTTTAGGTGACAATCCTATGTCTAAGGATCCTATTGTCTTTGCAAAAATTGTCAAACTTCTCATTGCAAAATTCAAGGCCATTGTCAGTTCTAAGGGCTTTAACCTTTTTATTTACTTGATTTTCAACAAGAGTTTTCCAAGCAACAAAGTTTTGAAAAGTATCAGATTTATTTTTCAAAAGTATGATCCAACTTTTTCTAGACAAATCATCAACAATCAGGAGGTAATATTTAAAGCCAGAATAAGTATTCACATAAGCTGGTCCCCACAGATTAGCATGCATGTAATCAAGTATGAATTTTGATTTATATGTACCTGTAGCGAAAGGTAATTTCTTTTTCTTTCCATATATGCAATGTTCACAAAAAGATACATTTTCAATCTTTTCATTTCCTAAATGTCATTGTTTATTAAGAATGTGCAAATTCTTGTCACTGATGTGTCCTAGCCTCTTATGCCATATTTCTATTTATCAGACAGTGTGGCAGTGGCAGCAATGAACTGATTCTTTTGATGTAAAACTTTCAAAATGTAAATCCCATTTGATTTTTCAACTTGAACAAGTTTTGCAAAATCTTTTTGAAGTATCAAAGTACCTTTATTTATAATTGTGTTAAATCATTCATCATCAAGTGTACCTAAAGAGATTAAATTGCTCTTTAGGCTGGGAATGTATATGATCTTGTTTAAAACCAGATCATTCTCATTATCAAGTTTCAAAACAATTTTACCAATACCTTTAATTTTGCAAGAAAAATCATTTCCCATTATTACTTGTCCTCCATTGATCTCCAAGAATTCAGTAAAGTACATTTTACATGGGGTCATATGAAAGGTACACCCTGAATCTAAGATCCATTCATCTTTCACAGATGATTGACATGTCACATAGACTTGTCCATTTGTGGCTGCAGCTCCCTCATAAGCTATAGTAGCTCCACCCTCAATTTTATTATAATTTTTCAGTTCATCCATTCTCTTGATATAATCATTTTACCACAGAAATAACATTTTTTTTTCCTTTAGCCTTACTATCAAACTTATTGTTAGAGGTGGCAAACGAGCTGAGTCGGCTCGGCTAATTTTGACGAGCTACGAGCACGAGCCGAGCAAGGGGCTCACTAGGGATCGACTCGTTTTTTTACGAGCGACACAAATATTTTTTTTCCAAAAAGACTTATCTTAATAAAAAAAATGAACCGAGCCTAGCACGAGCCAAGCTTGCCCAAAATGGGATGAGCCGAGCTTAAGCTGACTCGTCTCTAATGAGCTACGAGCTCGGCTCGTGTGGGCAAGGGTCGAGTCCCATTGCCACTTCTATTTATTGTACTTAGCTTTTCCTTTTGAAAATTTACAGTACGCACTTTTGATTTTCGAAAGTTTTTATTTGAAAATTGATTATTGTTCTTCTTGAAGGAATAATTATCTTTTATGTTGTAACCCACTCCAGTAATGGATGTTTTTTATTCACTTTTGAATTCAAGTTCTTTATTCTTTAAAGAAGACACAATATCATCAACTGTAATAGAAGTTTTTTCATATTCAAGAGCATTTTTAAGTTCTTCGTACTTATCAGGTAAGGATGATAGTAGGGCTACAAATTGTTGGTTATCAGATAATTTCTCACCACTGTTGGTGAGATCTTGAGATAGTTTATTAAATCTGTCCAGGTTGTTTTCAAGATCACAATTAGGGTCAAATTTAAAATTGAAAAACTGTTTCCATAAGTAAATTTATTGGGAAGAGTTTTAGTTTTATACAAGGATTCAAGTTTAGTCCAAATTTCAGCTGCAGTAGTTGTATCACCTACTTCTCTAATCACATTGTTAGATAAATGCAGAAATATGGTACTTCAAGCAATTTCTATTTGTTCAGTCCTTTTAGTTTGAGTGCCCCAAGATTCATCTAAAGTTTTAACACATTTTTGTTGCATTAGTAATGCCTTCATCTTTTTACTCCAGAGACTGAAGTCTCCTTTAGCATTCCATATTTCGATATCAATTTTTGTACTTGCCATAATGTGTATGCAAAAAAAAAATGCACACAGAAGTAACAAGTATGGTAAAAGCATAAACGAATGTATGCACAACAATGAACACACCAAGTGTTAAAGTGCAGATAATATTCACACAAAAGCAGTTATGGACGTAAACAAAGTAAGCAAGTTGTCTCAAGTAACGAGTCACAATTTCTAATAATTTGAATAACACAATTTAGAGGGTAATCTCGAAGAAACCGTTAAACCTTGTCCCCTCAGATTCTAGGGTTCTCACATGAAACCCTAGACAAAGGAAGATCAAAGTGGATTCCAACCAAGAAAGGCTCAGATATCTAATGAATTTGAAAAATGGCAACCAAGATAGGGTTTAAAACCCATTACCAGACGTGTCTCAGTGCAATGGTGTAAAATAGTGAAAACCAAACTATTTTTTCACCAAAAATTGAAGATTAGACCCCAATGATGCAGATCTATAGAGATTAGTAACCAGATCGTCAAGAATGCTAGAAAAATATTCAGATCGAAGGCTTCCAAAACCAGATCGGATGCTCTGATACCGCTGTTGGAATTTTACAATCCCAAATATAACCAAATCAACAAGAACACACGTGATTTTTCTCCCGTAGGCCGGAATGTTCACCAACTTGGCTACTCACCCGCTGAGCATTCACCTAAGTGAATAACGTTCTAATCCACTAGAATAGAACAAAGTTCATCATGTACAAGAATTAGAGACCCAAGAATCACTCAAATTAGCCCTCAACTTAAACTTTCCCTCTATTCCTCTTTCAGATCACACCAAGTAACCAATAGAACTTCTGCTCACCAAGAATCAGAAAAAATGTAAACCAGAAACTGTAATACACTAGATATCACCAAGATCATCTACCCTAAAAGATTACAGACTGAAAACCAAGAGTTTTCACAAGAGAGAAAATATCGAAGAAGAGAAAACCCTAGAGGAGAGAATGAATTAAATCGTCTAACAATAGAAGAGTCTGGAGACTTATAGATTCATCATGCATCCAACGGTTATGCCAGTACCACGTGTCACAATCTCAGTCAGCTTCCTCAAAACCAAAAATGTGTTAAGTAAAATGCAAGAATATGCAGTAATGGACTACCCGGGTCACACTCATCAAAGGTAATTGGGTTGAATCAAATGGGCTAGATTAAAAGATGTTAAGCAGACTTTCAACAGTTCAGTTTGTGGGAGGGTATGTAGGATAAGCTGCCATTTATTGTAGTTGGTGATGAAGCCATTACCGGATTCACTGCTAGAGATGCCATTGTCATCCAACATTGAAACTTTCCCTAACCGAACAAGAGGATACCAAGTTAGGCGTAGTATAGTTTAACATTGTAGTACTTACCTGAAATGTTAGAAGCTGATCATGAAATTTGATAATGGCTTTCAAGAATTTCCATGTGTTCTTTTGGCATATTTACCCATGCTTCAATGCCATCCCCACATGGTTTTCTCTTTAGAATCACGTCGTTATTGAATGGAAACATTGTAGTGCTTAGCCGACATGACCTACCCTAACCATAGTCTGCGTTATAAACATGATACTTGCACCAACTACTAAAACAACAAAACTCTGTGTGATCCCGTTTCAGTATACCCATTGTTTTCTTTAAACGATCATTCAAATACTCCCCGTTTTGCACTTGTTAGTTGATTAGCCCCCGTTTGATTCTCTTTTAATTAAAACTCTTTATTTCTCATACTCATTTTCAACCACACATTCACAGAATATAATATTCTATATGTAAATTTAAAACTTTTCCATACTTTTTAACCACACATTCCAAAAAATCACTATTTAAAACATCATTTCCCCTCTATTTCTCTAAGGCCCTGTTTGATAGCCTAGAAAATGGGTGGAAAAAGAAAATATTTTCCAATTTTAGCCAATTAAGGGTGTTTGATAGCACAAATTTGTCCGACTTTTGTTTTTCCCTCCTTTTTCTAGGTATAACCATTTGATGTACATTTGCTTGATTTTGTTTTCACACCTTTTAGGTGGGAAAGCAATTTCCACCCTTTTTTATTTTTGTATTTATTTTAAGCAACGACAACAAATTCTATCAACCATTGTAAAAAGAATTTTCACTTTTGTTGACAATTTCTATGCAAAACAAAGTCAAACGAATGGTATTCTGTATGATAATTTAATTTAATTTTTTTACTTTTTAGTAATTGGAACAAATTCTAGACGCAATAATAGAAAATATTATCACTTTAATGGATAATTTCCATAAAAAACGAAGACAAACAGACACCAAACTTGTAACATTTTCTAGGTGAAAAATTATATCAATCAAATACAATGAATTACAATTCTCAATAAAAATTTTTTTAGGCAATTCAATTCTCAGTAAAAAAAAAAATTTTCCACCCATTTTTTACCAATGCAATCAAACGGACCCTAAATCTTATTGCGTTCCTCAGCACAGGTACGAGGTCGGAATATCCATTGTTATTATTATGATCCCATGAGGATAATGCATATGTGCAGGGGCGGATCCAGGAATTTTTCGCGCACGGGCTAAAATTTAAAAGCCGATATAATAAATTCATATATAAATTAAAGTCAACTTCATTTAATTTGAAGTTGTTCCCGACGAGGTTTTGAAACATAAAATTCATTTACAACAAAATCTATATCTATCTTTTGAGTAAGTTCTCGTTCGATGAAGAGTGTCATACAATCACCAAGTTCTTGTTCTTCTTGAAAGGTGGTTGACCTTCCATTTTCAATTTCTTAAAATTGAAAAAAATAGAGTAAAAAAAATCAATCATAAATGATATTGCTCTAACAACAATCAAAATATAATTTAGTAAGCTGGCAAGACAGCAAAAATAATTCATGTTTTTAGCAAGACAATAACAACAATCAATATGCCGACAAGACAACATTTCAACAACAACTTAAACAAGCAGGCGAAAATATTTAATTCAATATTTTTACCGACAAGGCAATAACAACAATCATTATGCCAACAAGACAACATTTCAACAAAACAATTTAAACAAGTAGGCGAAAACGTTCAATTCAATATTTGCAAAGCAATAAGCAGAGAGATGAACAACTTGACTTAACAGGGTGTATTCAAGCTTTTGCTTTTTCTATGTGTATGTTGAATTAATCATGTTGACACTTGACAAAATTCCGTGTTGACAATGAAGAAGAATTCCGCATTAATATGTGGCAAAAATGAAGGAATAAAATTGAAAAATAAATTACAATAACATAAAACCCAACATGTTATGTAAGATATGCACATTCCATTCATACTAGCGAAAAATTACACCCAAACCAAAGAAAACAGTATACAGATTATGGCGAACAAAATAAATTCAGTATCATATTCAAGTGCTTTTTTGGTAAAGGAAATAAAATCCTGTTTCTTTTTATACTATCTATCCAATTATTATAAACCATAACATAAGCAATAGTGAAAAAGGCCATTCATTTCACAATTATTGCCAAAGTTCACTGATGTCTTACTGGAATTCATTTCACAAGGCCATTCATTTTCTCTTGGTTAAATATCAAATAATTGGTGTAAAAATGAAGATGTATTTATTCAAAAGCTGCTAAAAAGCCTAAAATTTATAGTTCAGAACACCGTAAGATTTCATGAACCAAAAGGAAATGTGCAATTTTTACAATTTGCACAAATAATAGAGTTTTCCACATAAATGAGTTTTCTAACATACTACCGAAACATATTAACACAAATTCCAGTAAAATGAAGGAATAATTACCAGATGCGGATGATAAATCAAATGAGCCTCAAGCGCTAGGGTTTTCGAAATGGAGATTGTGGGCTGCTCTTTCTTCTCAATCACAGATTTCACAATCAATTGGTATTGGACTGGACTCTTTATTCTTCAGATTTTTTTTTGTGGAAATTACATAATACCAGGGGTTTAAAGTTTAGAGTTCAAAAATCAGGGACCAAACTTTATTTTTCAAAAATCAGGTAATATATAAATATCTTAACCCTAATTTTTCACACCTCCCCCTCTCCTCTCCCTCTCTTTCTCTCCCCCTCCCCTCCCCTCCCCTCGTCGGCAGCTCCCTCCCCTCCCCCCTCTTTCTGCCGGCAGCGGCTTGCTGTCTGCAAGCCGCTGCCGGCAGCACCCTCTCCCCTCCCCCCTCTTTCTGCCGGCAGCGGCTTGCTGCCGCTGCAAGCTGCTGCCGGCAGCAGCGGTCGCGAGCAGCAGCCGACCGCTGCTGCCGCTGCTGCTGCTTGTAGCAGCCGGCAGCGGTCGGCTTGTAGGTGGTGGTGTTTTGCTTTTTTGTTGGCAGATCTGTGTGGTGGCGGATTGGCTGTGTTGGTGGTTGTTGTATCTGTGGTGTGTTGGGGGCTGTGGTGTGTTGGTGTGTGTGGTTCGTAGATTGGATCTAGGAGTTGGGAATTTTTTTCAGAGTAATGTCGTGGTTGACAATGGTGGTGGCAGTCGACAGTGGTGCAGGTGGAGGATATGGTGATTTGGTTTTCTGTGACCAAAAATATAATCTGTGACCTTCAAATTCTATAATATGTGACCTATTAATTTGGAAATATGTGACTTGTGACTTATAAATTTTGATATGTGACCAACTAATTTTGAAATATGTGACCTGTGACCAATAAATTTTGATATGTGACCAACTAATTTTTCCTCATTTTTGCTTGTCAAGAAATTCAAATATTCAATTTTTTGAAGTTTTTTTAGAGGCCCATTTGCTAAAAAAATATTTGACTTAAATGTTTGATGTATTTAGGAATTTGCGATTGAGTGAAGTTTGATTTTTCTTTTGTGTTTTTATGTAGTTGGTGTCTGAAATATTTATAGTCCCCACCCCCCAGATTTGAGTGATTTTGCAAAAATATTATCTAGATTTTGCCGATTAGATCCTAGTTTTGAAGTGCTTGAATGTGGATTTGGTGTTCATAGTTTGATGTATCTGATTTGAGAAGTGAGATTACGTTATTTTTTGGGATCGAATTTGGTACTCTGTTGACTTATTAAAACTAGGATTGACTTCTTTAAGGAATTTAATTCCCTTTTATGAAATTGAATTGTGAATTCATTGTTTTTGGTGAGTTTTTGGTTTGATGGACTATACCAGCATTCAGTATCAAAAATATCAAGATCTTGTTAAAAAGAAAATTATTGTTGTTTTCTTCTTTTGTATTTCACTCGAATTTTATGTAGTGATAAAAATAAAATGTGTGGGACCTGGATTAGTTGGGATGGGATGAATGATGAGCATCAAACAAATATACTATCGTTACGTATTTGTATCCAGAAAATGAATCTGATCTTCTGAACTATTTCTGCTCAAGTAGTAACATGACATGACATGGAAGCTAAGCTCATGGAATCAGAAAGATTAAAAAAATTGAAGCTGCTGCTATGTTTATGATTCTAGCATATGGAGGTTTATATACATCTGCAGCTCCTTTTAAATAAATGAAAATGGAAATGAGAGAGAAGTTCCTCTTCTCTGTGCTACTCTTTTTAGAAGGGATGTAAGAAAACTCGAAAGAGAAAAACCACAATCTGAAAATTTAGAGATCACCATGTTTCGGTTGCCTGCTAATTTAGCAAAAAACAACTCGTTCACTCATCGTTCGTCTAGTTCTTACCTGATGTAGAACTTACATTGCCTGGTATTGGTGGAGATTTTCAGTCTTCAATGAACTTATGGAAAAAAAACTTCAAGAAGTTCCTTTGTGGTTAGAAAAATTGAGAATCTCACTCTGTGATCGACTTTGCCCTTTATGAACGGCTTGGCTAATTGTCTACTATATATTATTGTGAATTATATCTCAATCTTTTTGCTTGGTGAAGATCTTGATAGGGGAAGCAACAAGTTGTATTGTCATGGGTAGTCTAAATGATTTAATATATTCTTTTAAACTAATCATCTACCTCTCATAGCAAGTATTGATTTATGTGAATTATAGTAATTACAAAGCATAGTGGATTGTAATATAAATAGAAAAATATCTACTGATCTTTTTAATGAGATTATTAGTGATTTCTCGATTATCCGATCATTGATTGCAAATGAAGATGTTCTAGCTTTTAAATTAGCTACATTTGTTTACTTTTAAAACTTTTTATGATAATTTTTATCTGCGACTTGATTTGGTTTAATTTTAGTTTGTTGAAACTTTCTATTTTCTACCTCTAATTTTTATCTTTTTGTTTTTTCTCATGAAACTGATGAGTAAATCAGTGAACAGCTCTTCAATCATCTTGAATACCCATGTGGTGCATGATGTCCATCTAAACTAATTGTGGGACTTGGGATCATTGCATTTTTTTTCACGTAGCAATTTTTGTTACTTTCTGATGCTGTTACAATTTTTTTTCATTTTTCTTAATGTAGGTTTTCTGCATTGGAACCAAACCAGGCTTCTATGGAATGGAAGTAAGAAGTCTCAGAGCAAAGGAAAAGCTCAGGAGCCTGTTTTAAAGTATGCATTTTTTTCGTGTTTATTCATGTTCAGTTAAATATTTAAATCATGGGAGCAAAAATAGATGGAGTTTTGCACTTATGTAGACAAAGCGTAGTGATAATTTACTTTAGTGTGCTTGTCTTGATAGTGTGATCTGTGATGCATAACCAGTTAAAAGTTATTATGTGTATGTTATGGGATCTTTAAGGTTAATTATACTTGTGGTTGTTAAACATTTAGCAAAATTTCATATTGGTCACTAGACTTCATTTTGTTTCAAGTTAGTCTCTAAACTTCCATTTTATTTTAAGTTTGGTTGCTTTGTCTATTGCTTTGTCTATTTCCGGTTGTTTGACTAACAGGAAATGCAAACAACCGGAAATGTGCCAGGGCAATCTAGTTATTTGCCAACTATTTAGCAACGTTATCTTATAGTAAAACAAATGGACATAGATGAATGACCAAATTGTCCCAAAAGTTGTAAGTTTAGTGACCAACTTGAAACAAAGTTTAAGTTCAGCAATCGGCTAGGAATAAATTAAAGTTTAGTGACCAATATGTAGTTTTTCTCAAGTCCAAAGACTTTTAGAGTGTTTAACCAAATCTTTTATCCAGTTCATGTTTAACTCTGATTAATTTTAATGCTACCTTGGACCTATATCATTTTTTGGATTATTTTGTTCTTCAAGACCGCAGTTCTTTACCTTTCATCAACTAACTAGTACTTTTATTGCAGTTGGAATGCAAGTTATGAGAGCTTATTGGGCACTAGCAAGCGTTTCCCTCAACCAATTCCTCTATCTTGTTGTCTTTGTTTTGGATAGACCCTCGTGACCTTTCAATGGCAACGGGAAATGGTTTCTTGTGGATATATGAGAGCAAGAGGGATTGTATGGTTGAGAAAGATGGTCGGTGATTCATTCTCTCTCAATGTCCAAATTTTTCACGATATTGAGCCTGTATAAAAAGGTTGGATGTACAGTTTCTAATAGGGAAGGGTGTGAAAAGAGAGAAGCTTTAGTACAAGTTGTTTGTGTCTAGAATATCCTATGTTGTATTGATAGATTGTGTTGTATCACATTCTAATGATGTATTGGTTCAAAAATTTATAATAAAATTATCAATTTTTATGTCATTTTCAATTTTGTGGGTCAATTGTATCACATTCTAATAATGTATTGATTCAAAAATTTATAATAAAATTATTAATTTTTATGTTATTTTCAAATTTTTGGGTCAATTACCATACAAGACTGTAAAAAAAAAAAAAAAAAAAAAAAGGTCTACGCCAACGTTGGAAAAATGCTGCAAAAGAGTCTATCGCAACGTTTAAAGAACGCTGCAAAAGGGTCTACCGCAACGCTGAAAAAACGCTACAAAATGGTCTATCGCAACATTTAAAAAAAGCTGTAAAAAGGGTCTACCGCAACGTTTAAAAAACACTGTAAAAGGGTCTATCGCAATGTTTGAAAAACGTTGCAAAAAAAGTCTACTGCAACGTTTAAAAAACGTTGCAAAAGGGTTTTTCGCAACGTTTAAAAAACGCTGCAAAAAGTCTTCCCTCAATGGCAACACCGACCTTCGCAACACACGCTAAAACGCTACAAAAGATCTATCGCAGCGTTTTTTGGCCGCTGCAAAAGGTCTTTTTTGGTGTAGTGGCAGGTTGTGAGAGACTTGGACTACTATTTTTGGTAGCCTCCTTTGATAAAGCTGATGGTGAAGTGATTGAAGTCGACATTTCTTCATATCATATCTCCCACCATATCTCTCTTATGACTTGGGATTTGAATGAAACTTATAATCCTTTTTTGAAGTGTCTAATCATTATCAACCTAATGAGCAGTTAAACACAAATAACTAATATTCTGTATTGATGTCAATAGTCAGTAGTCAAAGAAACTCTATGTTGACCTAATTCTTTCTTCAATTTCTTCTTGTTTATGAACAAATTATATATATCTCTTGCTACTGTCATTCTTAAAGGAAACACAATTTTTGGGAAAAATATCTTGCATAACCCTGAAAACCTTCATCCTTCACATGTCGAAACGGTAACTCAGACAATATGAAGTACTTTATAATCCGTTCTCTAATTTCTTTTTGAACAAACTTGATAACTTTTGGTTTGCTTGTGTTTTTGAAAGACATTATTACATATGTGTCTAGGCAACATTCACAATTTCACGTTCAATTCATTTTGTAATTATGGGCCTAAAATTTTATTTTTTTAACGAAGGCCTGATTAAATACTAATGACAATGACTTAATAACTTGTTTCTTATGCATAAGTTAGGTTAATTAAATTTATACCCTCCAAAAAAGTATATTTTAAATCCTAAAAACTATACTTTAATAAAATTTATAATTCAATAAAAATATTTTTTTAATTAAAAAAAGTGCGGTTCGTTTTGATTTTTTGCAGTTTTTAAAATTTGAAATCTAAACCAAACCATTTTGAAACGGTTTGGTTCGGTTTGAGAGAAATAAAATTGCGGGTCCACGTGGACCCAAATTAGCGGTTTCAAACCAATGACTTCGGTTCGGTTTGCGATTTCGCGATTTTTTTGTGCAACCCTAATTAAAGTGACGATAGTTCGAAAGAATTTGATCGAACTTTATCCAACAATGCTGGAAAATCTGATATTTTGAGGCTCATCATATTATCAAGGAGGTAATACGTCTACTATGATGACTATTTATTTCATAATTACATGATATATTAGAAGTAACATAGAATTTGACTTCTCTATAGGGATATAAAATTCAAGTCATGTTATTCAATAATGAAAAAAATTGATGTTGCAATTGAAACGGCAAAATATTACATTATACTCGACAATCAATTTCTTTCGTGCTCTTTCTTCTCTTTTCTCCACATTCATCTTCACCAAGAATTTGAACTTTTCATCTTCCGACAACATTTGCCTCTTCTAATATTCACACAATTCCTTTTTGTTGGACCAAGGTGAAATCTTTTAGTAAGAAGGTGAATAACTGGAGGCTGGATTGCTACTTTTGATATTTGGCTTGAAATTAGGCGTGTTTGGTGGCGGAAATAGCGACGAAGAGTTGAAAACGGGACGTACAATCTTGTTTATTATGACCAAGTATTATCAGGTTTTGCCAAATCCTATTCATAGGATTAGCAAAGGCCAAACCCTAATGGACCTATGAACTAATTAATTTTATCAATTAATTATAGCCCAATACACAATAGGCTTCCAATATTAATTATGGGAAAAATGCATGGATCAGACTTTTTCTTTCTCAAAATCACAAATCAGGTCCCAAGTTTTAAATTTGCAAAAATCAGGTTTTTCAAAAATTAATTAATTATATTTTACAATTATATTAAATTAAATATTTAACTATAATGTAATATAATTAACCCACCCCACCCCCACCCCACCCCCACTGTTCCGGCGGCCGTGACTGTTCCAGCGACGGCGACTACTCCGACGACCACTCCGGTGATCGTTCCGCCGCCACTTAATTCCAGCGATTGGTCGATTCCGACCCGTATAGGTCACAGATTTTTAAAATTTGTCGATCACAAATTTAGTATGGGTCACAGATTTTTAATTTAGTCACAAGTTAAAAAAAATTATAGATAACAGAGGTCACAGATTTTTAATTAGTCACAGATTAACAAATTAACAAATGAAAAATATTATTGGTCACAAATTAACAAATTTTAAGGTCACAGTTAAATAGTTGTCACAAAGAACAATAGTCACAGATCGATATAGTTGGTCACATACACCCAAACACTCGTCACTCAATCCCAAAACACCATCAATACTTGGTCACAGATCGACCAAATAATTGGTCACAGAAACTCTTTGTCACATCCACAGCACCCGTCCCTAAATCCCAATACACCAACAAATAAAAGGTCACAGGTCACATAACGACCAAACAGTTGTCCGTCCCATCCCCATCCGACCCTAATCCCTAAAACACCCACCAACAACCACCACCCAAACCACCACCACAGCCGCATGAACAGCACCACCAATAACAACCACCACCACCCAAACCGCTTGCACAGAAATCCGCCCACACACCCACGCACACAGATCTCCCCTGCCGACAGCAAATTGAACCTCCCGCCGCACCCACGCACACACACTGCACCCATGCCGGCAACACCCACACACAGCACCCACGCCGGAAACACCTACACACACAGCAGAACACTGCTGCAACGCCGCACACAGTAAAATCAGCAGCTTCTTCGCTGCTACCGGTTCACAACGAGGAAGGGAGACGGGGACGGGGAGGGCAGCGGCAACAACGGCATCGCTGCTGCCATTCAGCAGCGTCGACGCTGTTGAACGGCAGCAGCGACTGCGATTCGCAGCGGGGGAAGGGGAAGGGGACGGGGAGGGCAGCGACAACAACGGCATCGCTGCTGCGATTCGCAGCGGGGGAAGGGGAGGGAGAAAGGAGGAGAGGAGGGAGAAGGGGAGGTGGAGGCGGCGGCGAGCGGTGGAGTGAGGAGTGAGAGAGTGAAAGAGAAATGAAATGGATTAGGGTTTGGATTGGGTTTTATATTTAAAATAAAGTTGGTGGGGGTAGGTAGTAGGGTAAGTATATAGATTAATTTAATTTATAATATTATTATTAATATTAATTGTAAAATTAAAACCTGATTTTTGATTAAATAAAGCAAAAACCTGATTTTTTAAAATGCAAAAGAAAATGTCTGGTTTGGTGTAATTACCACATTAATTATTAAGTTGATAAAACAATTGGACCAAATTCATAATGCTTACATTTTCCAAGCAAGTCACAAGTCTCCTGGGGCAAGCCAGTTCACCTTACAACTTACCCAAAGCAAAACTTGGATCGAGCTAAACATGAGTCTGAATAATTTAACTCATTTAAATCTCAAGCAAAAGATTGGATCACCCAATAAATACCGACTAATTTTCCATAAATATTGGTTATGAATGATGATTACAGTTTATAATCCCCATTTTCATAAGGTAGACTACAATTTTCATCGTGTGAACATCATGCAGCCTCAAACCCTATAGAGCAAGGAAAAGTTCAAGAGTTTGTGGACCTTAAGAAAGTTAGTGATTCTCTGCCCTACAAGCTAATTTTTACCTAACTTTTCTCCCTATATATAGCACACAAATCTTATTCAAGAGGCTAAACAAAATACTCTTAAGTTACATATAATATCGTTGTTTAAATTTAGAGTTTGAAAAACATCACAAGATGACGGTAGATGTGAAGATAATCTCCAAGGAGACGATTAAACCGTCATCTCCAACACCCGAGCACCTTAGAAACCTAAAGTTATCGATTCTTGATCAAATGGCACCACCCATTTATGTTCCCCTCATTTTCTTCTATCAATTTGATGAATTATGCTTCAATATGGTCGGTCGTGCCAACAAATCCCAATTGCTAAAACAGTCCTTATCCGACATCCTAACGATGTTTTATCCATTAGCAGGAAGGATTCAAGAAAATTCCTTCATTGATTGTAATGATTCTGGTGTTGAGCTCGTTGAAGCTCGAGTTCATGCTTGTCTCTCAGATGTTATAAGTGAGCCTAACATGGCAGAATTGAAGAAACTCCTCGCGGTGAATCCTATTGGAATTGGCATTGACACCCTCTTGGCAGTGCAAATCAATTTCTTCGACTGTGGAGGGATTGCCATAGGCGTGTGTTTGTCACATAAAATAGCCGATGGCACGTCCCTAGTCGAGTTCGTCAATGCTTGGGCAGCCACGTGCCGAGGTGAAGTCAAAATTGGTCAACCTTTCTTCGATTTGGCACGTACTTTTCCACCTAGAGACTTGTCTGGCTCTAGTTTCACACCAAATATTGGCATGACAAAAGAAAAGATTGTTACAAAAAGATTTGTGTTCGATAATGAAAAACTGGCTGTGCTTAAAGAATTCGCTGGAGATGGATCACAATTGAGAAATCCTACTAGGGTCGAAGCAGTCTCAGCTTTTATTTGGAAAAAATTCATGGAGGTTATGAAAAATAAGGTGCACGACAAGAAAATGTTTGCTGCAGTTCATGCAGTGAACTTGAGGCCAAGAGTAAGCCCACCACTTTCAGAAAAAGCTTTTGGAAATTGTTGGAGGCCAACGATTGCATTTCTATCCCCTTCTAAGGATGATAACAACGAATGTTCTGATCTTGTACCGGTGCTGAGGAGCGCGATAAGAAAAATCAACGGTGATTTTATCAAACAAGTGCAAGACGGGGAGTATTTGAACCAATTGTGTAAATCAGTGGATATATTCTTGAAGGGAGATATAGAACATTATAATTTTAGCAGTTGGTGTAGATTTCCTGTCTATGAGGTGGACTATGGTTGGGGCAGGCCGTGTTGGGTGTGCACGACGACGTTGCCATTCAAGAACGTAGTGATTTTGATGAGTACTCCGTGTGGTAATGGCATTGAAGCATGGGTAAACTTGCTAGAAGAAGACGTATCTACTTTTAAATTATAAGTATATTGTCTTGTGGAATAATGTGAAGAAGGAGAGAGACGAACTGTTAGCTTGTAGCAAAGCATATATGTTTCGTTTGGGGGAACAAATATGGGTGTCTTAAATTAACATAACATTATTCGACGTGAAAAATAAATCTCAATAAAATCATATATTTGAGAAATGGCAAAGCCAAGTTTCTCCTTAGATAATACTTCGAATCAAAATCAAATAGCATATTCATAATCTTTCCATGTTTAAATTTTGTCATCAACACACTTCTTTGACTCATTGAACCACCAGGCTCAAAAGCTTAAAGCGATCTTATATATATTTCGTCGACTGAACGACATGAATTAGACAAAAGCTTGGAGCTCTATGGATATCTCTTGTTCAAGTTTTTTCATATCATCTTCAGTCATGACAATCCATGCTTCAATCCCACTAGATGATTTTGAATCCAACATGAAAATTGAATTCCTGTTTGAAAAACTTGCACTAACCCAATTAGGTTTTCCCCAGCCAAAATCAGTTTCATAGAGTGGGAACCTGCAGTAACTGTTAAATCTGAAAATTTCACAATCCCCTTGGCCTAATAATTTACTGATCTGTATGAAATTATTCTTCACAAGTTCAAATCCATTTTCGCCGAGCAATTCATTTATGTAATCACTGCTAATTTTCCGGAATGCAGCCCTCAATTTCTCGACCAAGTGAATCCAATCCGTCTCGTCAGAATTAACAGCACTTGTCATCTGAAAAATATTACCTGTTGAATACAAAATTTAAATGAACACATAGCGTTCAAAAAATTAATATGGTGTTAAAGCCAGGCACAAAAATTGGATTCAAGTATCGTCTCCACTTATTTATAAAAAAATATTGTGATACATTTTAGACATTTGATAAAAAATGAATGCAGGTCGGTGGCAGAGCTACCGGGGGGGGGGGGGGGGTGCGACCACTCCTGTAACATTTGAAACTTTCTTTTAATTTATGTAGGAATATCTTTTGGATTATTTTTTTGTATATACAAATTATATGTATATTTTGCCACTTCAACATTTTCACCCCCTTTTATCATTGAAATTCTCACTCCACTACTCAATTACGGTCTGCACATGGGGTGCGCTGAAGACAAGATTTAAATGAATAATAAAAAACTTAAGCTTTTAGATGAGATGGTTAATGTTACCAAATGAATCATCTGTCAATGCTGGAACTCGTCCCCTCAGATTCACCGGATGGAAAGCCACAGATTTTCCCGATTTCTCAATCCTTCTCACGACAATGCACGCCTTCCATAGAAATGCAGATACAACCTCAACTCGAGTAGGGTTTATGATGGAAGAATTGTTGATCACTTGAGATTTGAGAGCATTAATTACAGATTCACTGAAAACAAATCTTTTAGTAACAAGGTGAATAACTGGAGGCTGGATTGCTAGACTTCCGATATTTGGCTTGAAATCAAGCGTGTTTCGTGGCGGAAATAGTGACGAAGAGTTGAAAACGGGACATACAATCTCGCATTTGGTGCAAGCCATTGAAGACCAACCTTTGATGAATGAGCAGAGCGTCCATCCATCAGCAATTCTGTGGGAAATGCAGATTCCAATACTGATACCACCACAGCTGAATAAGCTAACCTGAATTGCATTATAATTTGATTGTCCGTTAATAAAAATTTCTATATATGTTAAAAAAAGTATTGAAACTTAACTAGATCATGAAGTTCACTATTGAACCACTCAATCCGAACCATCTGATTCTGAATTCAAAATTGCTTTCATTTTTCATCAAACCTAAGAGAACTTTTTTCCCGCGTTTATTCAAATCCACATGTTTTTCTTCGCTTAGAATGACGGTCACGGGCACACGTAGGCATTCATTTTTATTGAAAAAAGAGAGGAAATTGAGTTTGTAGTAGAGACTTCTGTTATAGAATAATGCTACATAGCACAGCATCCATCTAGGTGGCAGTGGACTGACCTGACCCGACCTCTGATGGGAAATTCACATCCCAATACTAGTCCCAACACAGATAAATAAAACTAACCTGTATGGCTATCAATTCTTCTGCATTTGTAATGCTGCCTTTGGATTGGTACGGAATAAGCTCATCCAGCAACTCCACTTCAGGGAATTCTATAATGTCCGAAATCTTGCCATCAACTTTAGCTTCCAAGTACAACGCTCCCTTGTCGTTACAATTGACTGATATCTGACCATCCATTCTTCCAGCCAGAGGATAGAATTGAACCAAAGCATCTGACAATGATTTCTTCAGACAATCTAAAATTTGGGGTTGTTTGATATTTGTGCTTTCGTCGCAAGAATAATAAAGAACCAGAGGAATATAAGAAGGCGGAATCCTTTCATCGATCACCGAAAGCTTAAAATCCCTTGATTCAGAAGGGGTAGGAGATGATGGTTTGATAAGCTCTGAAGAAACTATTTCTATCTTCATTATGGAAAATGAGCTAAAAAGATGCTGAAATAATCCAAAAATGAAGTAGAATTACTTATTTTATAGTGCAGAGTCTGCCAAATATTCTCTCATTTTATAAAGCAATAACAAAGACAAAGAGCAAGCTACCAGAAGAAACAAAAATATAAGAGCAGTTCAACAACTATCTGAGTGAAAGAATTTTATAGGCTTCATATTTAGAAATAGTGACTTTTTTTGTGATCGACTTATATATACTTTTTAACCACACGTTGTTGGAAACTCACTACTTATAATCAATTACACAGACAGACATGGACATCGAATGAAATATGGCTTATTAGAGTCACAACTGTAAAGAAATATAGTATTATTTTATTTTATTATTTATTAAGGGTGGAATAGTTTTTTTAGTTTCTTTTATTTTAGACTATATATAGTCTCTTTATATTTAGGTTTTGTATTCACAATTCATT
This sequence comes from Fraxinus excelsior, assembly GCA_019097785.1. Classification (NCBI taxonomy): domain Eukaryota; kingdom Viridiplantae; phylum Streptophyta; class Magnoliopsida; order Lamiales; family Oleaceae; genus Fraxinus; species Fraxinus excelsior. Next base: position 36,410,749 of record CM032628.1, on the reverse strand, counting down.
ATGTAGAATTAATGAAGCACTAGCCTCCCTTTTTTCCTTTCTTTTCTTTGAATTGTTTAACATGGTATCAAAGCAAAATTTCATGGGACAATGTTTAATATCAAACACAGCTTTCGCGGATCCAACTTCGATAGAGTTTTCTTTGAGGAGAATTAATCAGTTCGTCATGATTATAGCCGGGAGATTTATACCACGCAAGGAAGGAGACAAATCATATTATTAGAATTCGTATGACGAAAATTAACAGTAGCTCAGACGATTTTTATCTTGTTGAGTTTAATTAAACCCAGTAATGTTTTCCAACTTTTATTTGTTTGATTTCAATATTATGAGTGGCTAAATAATTTTTATGTTAGGATGGATGATGTAGTTTAATGTTTTTAATATTTGTTTAATCCCAAAATTTTCATGTCACTTTAATACTTGTTAATTAAATATTGAGTGATTAGTTATTCAATTGTATGTGCAACAATTAATTGATTTTGGGATAATACTGAGATCGAGAGGTGAGGTATGATTCTAGTTCGTGCAATAATTAACATAGATATTATAAGAGATCGAAAGATAAGGCTATGCGATCTATGTTGAATTTATATAGAAAAATGTGTTCATATATGTGTGAATTTATATAGAGATATAATAAGTTCGGGCATATAAATATGATTACTGATGCTCGTGATGCTCGAGAGAGATCATTAATTACATTAGGCTAATTCGATCGTTGGCACGTATGAAAATGGTTGAATGAATTAAAATTGGATGTATGTTAAATAACTTAAGTAAAATCAGAAATCATAACTACTTAATCGCATAATCTTATCTATCCCGTTAATTTGATTTTGTTATTTAATTTATTAGAACTTTGTTTAGAAAACACAAATTGATTTAATAATTAGTTACCATTTTAATTTAATTTAAATTGAAGTTATGTTAGTTTAAAATTTTATAGTAGATAATAGTTTATGTGGGGATGATATTTGGACTTGATAAATCTACTTTATTACTTGTCACAATCCGTATACTTGCGGAATCTCACGAACAAGTTTTTGGCACCGCTGTCGAGACTATTTTATTTGCATTAAATCTTTTTAATTCTTGTTTTGATTTAAAATGTTGTTCTTGTTTTCATGTTTTTTGCAGGTGTCTTCGCATGCAAAATGTGAGAGTCGGTGATCTCGTGCCTTTTGATCCAGAAATCGAATGCACTTTCAACCAGAAAATTAAGTAACAACAAGAGAACATCATGACAGAACATGATAGAGAATTGCAACCGACACAGGTTGAATAGCCGGTCAAAATTGATGAAGATGATTTACCATTCAGACAATTCATCACACCACATGTTGCACCAAAGACAAACATTGTTTATCCTCCATTTGAACAAAACACTTTTGATTAATAATGTAACCCATAAATTCACATCGTACAGATTGAGCAACAAGTTTATGATATTCATGAGGAGGGAGATGAACAAAGCAAACCCACCCATAAGTAGTAACATGTCATAACTAGGATATGTACCATACAGGCGGAAATAAGGCGAGTCAAAGTTCAAATGCTGAGAATGAAGTCAATTAATTAGGTGTACGACTATGGAGAGAGCTTCGACCAAAAATCTAGGTGGAATCGAAGATTCTAAAAGCAAAGTTAGCAAGTGAAGGTTCTTTCTTTCAGCTACCCCATTCTGTTCAGAGAGAATACCCTTTTGTTACAAGAAAGTCTGACAATCATGAGACATATATTATCCCCCGTTGTTAGACCTTAGAATTTGAATATTAGCATAGAACTATGTCTCAACGTAAGCTACAAAAGTCTTAAAAGTGGTATTGACCTCACTTTTAGAACAAAGAAAATATATTCATGTATAATGACTGAAATCATCAATAAAGGTCACAAAATATTTATACTGAGCATGTGAAGTGACACATGTTAAGTCCCAAATGTCACTATGAATAATTTTAAAGCACTTATTAGCATGACTGCCATGATTAGGAAATAGAATAGTCTTACTTTTCCCAAACTTACAAGTATTACAATCAAAATTCAAATCAGAGGGCTGAAATTGATCTTTATTATCCAAAAAATAACATTTCAACAAATGAGACAAAACTAAAATACTTGGGTGCCCTAATCTTTTATGCCAAATTTCATGCTTAAGTCGAACACTAATACAAGCTAAAGGTATAGTAGCAGGAACAGTAAACTGAAACATGAACAATCTTCCAACTTTAAGCCCCTTTTATAGTCACCTTCCCCGACCTCTTATCCTGCATAAGACAACCAACATGAGAGAAACACACATCACAATTATTATCAACTAATTGACCAACTGAAATCAAGTTTATAGATAATCCCAAAGATACAAATATAATATCAAATGAGGACCCAATATCACCAACAACAATAATAGAGAGGGTACCGCCATTATTAGCAATCTTAATGTGTTGTGTGCTAATATACTACCGAATGTTATGCAAGGAGTCAGAACTACCTGTTATATGATTTGATGCCCTAGAATCAATAAACTAATGAGAAGAAACAACTTGACCCCTTACCTTGTAAGCCCAAGGCAAAGAAGGAGGAAACAATCATCTGCTTCTAGGGTAAGAACGAGTTGACCGGAACTAGCTTGTGAAAGTGCTAGAGTAGTACCTTCAACATTGGCATGAAATGCATCAGCTTTTTGATTTTGAGGTTGTGTGGGACAATCCTTGATGATATGCCATGGTTTCTTGTAGTAGTTGCAGACTATCTGAGGACAGTGACGAGCAATGTCACTATATCCTTTGCAGCGGAACACTAAAGTTTACCCTTCTTCCGTCCTTATGTAGAATATACAACAGTGACCACATCAGATTGGGAAAGATTAGCTTCAATATTAGCTTGGGTAGCTAGTCGTTGTTCCTCACATAAAAGTTCAGCCAGACACACATCCAATGAAGGAACTAGATCATGATTGAATAAACTCGCTCAAACTACTTCAATTCATGAGAAATTGGTCCCGCTTACTAACCTCTTAAACCTCTTGTAGTGTTGATAAAGCCACCGTAGGGATCTTAATATGAATTATACAGGAGTACTCATTCCACAAGTTCAAAAAAAAAAAACCATAATAATATTGCTCAATAGTTAAATTACCCTGAGTGTAGTTGGCAATCTCTAACTCCAACTGAAATCTTCGTGCATTATTGTCTTGATAATAAATGCGCTTTAAGTAGTCCTAGATCTCCTTAGCAATATTGAAAGAGCATAAATTATTCACCATGCGTGCCTCCATAGATTCCAAAATCTAAGAAATAATACGAGCATCATTCGTTTCCCAAGCATTGAGTTCCTTAGCATTGTTAGGTACTTTAGGGGACCTATCAATATGACTCCAAAACTCCTACCCTTTTAAAAACATCTTGAATTGAAATTTTCATATAGAATAATTCTTCCTCGTAAACTTAAAAAAGACATCAACCGAAATAGCTTCTTAGTGTCAAGAAATCACCAATTATAACAGCCCAAACTCAATCAGTCCACAAAGAAAACCAGATTGCAGCCCAAACAAATTTCCATTTATAATCATCTCGCTCCAAATAAAAGCCGCCCAAATTTTTTTTGGCCCACTTCAAATAAATAGGCCTTAAATAACACAACCCACACAAGCAACTGGGCCTCAAATCACAAATCCAAGGAAATAATTGAAAATACCAGGATGACCCGACCCATTTTCCAAAATAGCCGTTGACCAGTATTTAAAAAAAAAAAGGAAAAAACTAATGAAACTTAAAAGTCAAGCATTTTCCCATTTTTACCCTCACACGTGACTTGGAAGAGGAGAAAAAAAATATTCACCAACGAGGAGCAAGATTGACGACCAAAAAACCGACCAAAATTCAGTGATTTGATATGTTATTTTACAAAGCATGGTTGAAATCATTAAATAAATAAAACAAGTTCTCAAATTTTTGTTGATTATCTTTGAAGAAATTGTTGTAGATATTGTATTAAGGATGAAATGTGATTTGGATGAGTTTTGGAAGGTGGAGATCGTTGAAAATGACATTTTCCGACGAGTCTGCATGAGGGAGATGACTCCCCGATTTGCGTCTAGGTCGTCTGGGCCCAGACAGCCCAAAACGTGGGCATCTGGGCCCTTTTGGGTCCAGATGCCCCCAGATTCTGGGTTGTCTGAGCCCAGACGACCCAGCATCTGGGGGAATCTGGGCTGTCTGGGCCCAAACAGCCTAGAATCTGGGGGCATCTGGGCCCAGACGGCCCAGATGCCCATCCAGCTGCCTAGATTTTTTTTTCTTTTTTTTTTTCATATTATTTTAAATAAGTATTGTATATACTAAATATTTTATTTTAAATTAATTTCTAAATTTGTTATTTAATATTAATTATAGTTTAATTTTGTCGTGAATTTTTAATTAATTATTTAATATTTAATTTAAATAAATAATTAACTTATTTAACGACGAAAATAAAAAAAATTAAATAAACAATTAAATTTATTTTGTAAACAACTTGAAAAATTCACGAAAAAAAGTTTGTAAAATATAAAACATTATTTAGTTATAAATAATAAATTATTAAATATTCGTTTGTTTCTTTAATATTCTATTAATTATAATTAATATTTATAAACAATTATAAATTATTTTTTTACAATGAAATATTAAGTAAACAATTAAAAAATTTATTTTAAATTACTTATTTAATTTGTTTACAAAGAATAAAAATGAACAATTAAATAAATGATTTCATTTAATTTTTTATTTAATTTGTATATTTTAATAGTTTGTCTAATATTTAGTTACAAAAAAAGAGTTTATTTAAAAATGAAATATTATTTAATTACGAATAATAAAATATTAAATAAACAAAATAAATTGTTTAGTTAAATTTTGTATTTTGATTGTTTGTTTAATATTTTATTATAATAATTAAATATTATATAAACAATTAAAATAAGGAATTTAATTATAATTTTTTCTTTTACAACGAAATATTAAGTGAACAAGTAAAATATTTATTTTAAATTACTTATTGAAATTGTTTATAAAACATTAAATGAACAATTAAAATAAATTATTTCATTTAATAGTTTATTTAATTTGTTTATTTTAATAGTTTGATTACTATTTAGTTACAAGAAGTAATTTATTTCAAAATAAAATATTATTTACTTATAAATAATAAAATAATAAATAAACAAAATAAATTGTTTCTTTGAATTGTTTATTTAAATTTTATTTTTCAAGTATTTATTTAATATTCTATTAAGTATAATTAAATATTATACAAAATATTAAATAAATTAATATTCAATTAACAATTAAAATAATAAATAATGAAATATTCAATTAAAAATTAAAATTTTATTCAGTTGTAAATAAAAAAATATTCAATATTCAATTGTTTATTTAATATTATATTAATTATAATTAAATATTATATAAAATATTAATAAAATATTCAATTAACAATTAAAATAAGAAATAATGAGATAATCAATTAACAATTAAAATAATAAAATATTATTTAGTTATAAATAATAAAATATTAATTACTCGATGATTTATTTAATAATCTATTTATTAATTATTTAGTTTGTTTAGTATTCAATAGTTTGTTTAATATTTAGTTACAAACAAAAGTGTAGTAATTAAATATTATTTAGTTATAAATAATAAAATATTAAACATTCGATTATTTATTTTATACTCTATTAAAATCAATTAACTATTACATAAACGATAAATTATTTAATTTTCAATTAAAAATTAAAATAGGAAATAACAAATTATTCAATTAAAAATTAAAATAATAAATAATTAAATATTATTTAGTTATAAATAATAAATAATAAATATTCGATTGTTTATTTAATAATCTATTAATTTCAATTAAATATTAAATAAACGATAAATAATTTATTAATCAATTAACAATTAAAATAATAAAAAATTAAATATTATTTAGTTATAAATAATAAAATATTAAATATTCAATTGTTTATTTGATAATCTATTAATTTCAATAGACTATTACATAAACGATAAATAATTTAGTAATCAATTAACAATTAAAATAATAAATAATTAAATATTATTTAGTTATAAATACTAAAATATTATTTAGTTATAAATAATAAAATATTAAATATGCGATTGTTTATTTAATAATCTATTAATTTCAATAAAATATTACATAAACGATAAATAATTTATTAATCAATTAACAATTAAAATAATAAATAATTAAATATTATTTAGTTATAAATAATAAAATAGTAAATAGTCGATTGTTTATTTAATAATCTATTAATTTCAATAAACTATTACATAAACGATAAATAATTTATTATTCAATTAAAAATCAAATTAGGAAATAACGAATTAATCAATTAACAATTAAGATAATAAATTTAATTATATTTAAATATTATATAAACAAATAATAAAATATTAAATAAATAAATAAAATTGTTTCTTTGAATTGTTTATTTAAATTTTATATTTCGATTATTTATTTAATATTCTATTAATTATAATTAAGTATTATATAAATAATTAAAATGAGGAAATGAATTGTAAATTCTTTTTTTACAATGATATATTAAGTAAACAATTAAAATATTTATTTTAAATTACTTATTTAATTTGTTTATAAAGCATTAAATAAACGATTAAAGTAAACTAAGCCATTATAATTTTAAGAAAAGATCAATCAATTCCTAAAAGAGTTATAGAACTACAATTATGTAGTGGATATATTGTTGTAATAATAGAATTTCATTAGTGGAGTATGGGATAATGAATGATGTAAGAGGCCAATAATCGAGCCTCATGTAGTTGTATAAATAGAAGTCTTTGGGTTAAGATAGAGGCAAAATGAGTTAGAAAAATACTTGAGCTCTCAAACTGTAAGAAAATCAAAACATTTCTGTCTTTTGATATAATTCTTGTACCAATTTCAGAATATCAATAATATTCCATTTCTTTTATAGAAGAACGAGTTTCTAAATTTCCATTCCCATAGATTCTTAATAGATATAAGAAGAACCTTCTTCTTATTTTAACAACCAATACAGCTTTTCTTTATTCCAAATCTAAGGACTTGTCATTGGAAACGATATAGTGAAGGCAAGAAGTTGAAATAAAAAATATCCCGTTAAGGCAAAAGGTCGTTGAAGGGAACAATTTGCATATTCAGAGTCTGAAGGTCACTCGATTCTAAGAATAAAGATCCAGATCAATTATCACATTTTTCATCCAATAACAATTGCATTTTCATAATTTATTGGCGTCTAAGTGTTCTAAATACACTTGTATTTTGGTTTAGGATGCTATGGATGAACACGATGGAAATTAGAAGAAAATAGCAAAAAAGACCAATATGGAGGAAAGTGATAGTTCAAGGACTAAGTGAAAATATTATAAACTTGTTTCTAACCTTGTGATGAAGATTCGAGAGTGTTGGAGATCAATTGGATGAAGAAATGAGTCAAATGGATGAAATATAGCCAAAACATTATCATATATCAACTTTCAAGCTGAAAAGTTTTGCACCGATTTTCAGCTTCATATTGAGACCATTTTTTGACATGGAAAAAGATCGAATTCGAAGATGGTATCTGAAGCAAAGTTGTAGCCCTTTGAGTTAGATTTCCAACTCATTTTGAATCACCTCAATCGGATATTAGGAGAGAAAGTTATGGCCTAAAAACATTGTCAAGCGCATCCTTCCCAGACTGCCCGGACGAGTGGGCTGTCCGGGCCCGAACGTCTGGGGTCATCCGGGCACGGTTTTTTCCATATAAGTCTTGGCATTTTACATACGTAACTTTGTCTGTAATTATACATGTAGATAAATTTTTTTTCTCGTTTTTGTTAAAAATGATTTTAGATTCATTTAAAATTGTAAATTTTTTATATATCTATATCGAAATAAGATTTAAATATTAAAAAAATTTACTAATTTAACCGAAGCGAATTTAAAAATACGTAAATCGATTCCACTGATTGTTGTAAATAATATCTTCTTATATAGCGTTTGATAAATTTATCTGTTTTCAAGTTTAAAGCAGATGAAAAATGAAACATTTTTTATCTGTGTTGGAGTAAATAGACAAAGAAAGTGATTTTGTTTTAAAATTTAATTGGGAATTTTTGGAATTCTTTATAAGTTAAAAATGGCATTTTTGTCTTTTAAACAATACCACATTTATGTAATTGTATAACATTTTAAGGATATTTTTGTCTTTTAAGTCTTGGACGGCTATTGTGGTGAATGTCAAAAAAAATTGGGTAAATTGACAAAAAACATGTTTGACAAGGGCAATTTAAAAAGTACCCCATATCTACCAGAGACACGAGTCCATAGAGAATAATGTCAATTACCACAGAGATGCCGAAAGTGCGAGATGTCGGAGGTGCGTTGCACGCCGTACGCACAAACGTCGGAAACACGGGACACTGAAGACGTATAACACGTCGTTCACACACGCAGAGATATCGGAGAATATCAGACTCGACCACCAAGAAAAGAGTCGCGCTAAAGAGTAAAGACGATGACAACGTCGACCAGAGACCAATAGACTTGGAACTCCTTGAAAAGATACCAGAAAACAAGAAATATGCTGAATCAACAAAGTTGTCGACCAAAAAAATTGATCAACCCAAACTGAGAAGCTACCCCAAGATCTTGAACACCTCAGAGGAAGAAACTCAAGCAAAAAATTGAATGGAAGTTGAAGATTCAATGATTCTATGGGTATGGCTCTGATACCATAATAATGTTTTGGTTGAATGCCCTTCCCGTAAGGTCCTTCTCATTATATAGACTGAATATTACATTCATACAGCTAGGATATCTATCTACGTGTCGTAAATTGAATCACGACTTAAAATACAATATATTATAAATAAATATGGTGATATAAAAAGCAATGTTTTGTCAAGCCGTAATCTTCGTGATCTCATTGACACTCTGATACCAATATGTCATGGCTCGAACCTTCAACAATGGCAGCTCCTCATCATAACACAACAAAGGAACCAATCAACTGAAATTAGCTGGGAATTAATCAGTTAAAAGGAAAATAGAATTGGGGATAAGGGAAATGACAAAATAGAGAATAGAGGAAGATGGAAATTGAACTAAATCAGTCCATGCAACACAGTTTTGATTTCAAATGTTAGGTAAACAATTGGAGCTTTTTCTTTTTCTTCCTCTAATTTCTTCTTCACTTTCCTGTTTGTTCTACTCCTTCTCTTTCCCCAACCATTCCTTACGTAATAGTTCTTCAGGTGAAACTTATTTTATTATGCGCTTCGGAATTCTGTTATTAAATGGATCGTGGGCTTTGTTAGTTTGATGCTCTTTTAAGCAAGTATATAACAATGACATTATGAATTAACGCTCAATTATTCACGTATTATTATTTGCGATAATAATCTAAGGTTCCATGATTATCTGAAATACAACAAATTGTATACTTGACTGTTTGAGTATAGTGAGACACAATTCGTTATATATAATCAAAATTATGTTGTTCACAATCGGTACATAAAGTTGGACGCTTTATGTTGATAAGATTGCATTGTTCTTATTAAGATTTGTCTAGATCTGGGAATAAGAACAATAATGTGTTTTTTGAAACACATTGAACGGGACCACGTGGATAACTCATTTGTCACCACTCGAAATGAGACACCACTCGATTATCGAACAAGTCACCAAAATCCTGAACAAGTAATGTACCTTTAATTACTAGTTCAAGTTCTTTGAGGTACCAATGAGTAAAGTCTTAAATAGAAGATCGATCTTGGTACTTTGGGAATCTGGGAAAAGTGGTTATAGATCATATACATGCAATAGTGGAATCCGTTAATCATTATTATGAGACGATCGTCACTCTAAGATATTTTCTAAAGGGAACTGAACCTGAGCTCAGTAGTTCGACGATGAGATCGTTGGATTTAGTGTTGTGATGTGATCACAATAGATTCGCCTTATGAAATGGGACTTAGAGGGTAATACATGTTGAAGGGCAAAACGGTCATTTTGTCGACTTCAACATATTGACGGTCAAACGGGGATTGACTTGTGGAATGGTAGTCGGAGGATATTGTTATCTAATCATAATTGACTTCCATAACTTTCGCTTGACTCAAGAATGCAATCTCAGGTTTTTTGGTAGAGTAAGCCGGGATTAATATATGTATCTCAATTGGTCAAGAGTTGACCCAATTAGAAGCATATATTGGAGCTTGAGTCTTGTGAATCCGATTAGGTCCCTCTTTGGCTCTAATATATGTATGTGATTTAATTGGTCTAGTACAATAAAGTCCAAGGACCATTGTGCAAATATAAACCCTAGTTGTTAATTATAAATATGTCCCTTAGGACACATTTTTCACTAGTGGTTATTTGCCAATTACATTCTTCTAAGAGTGTGTGAAATACCTAGAGAGCACAAGGGAGAAGACCTAAGGGAGGAAGCAATTAGCTTGGCTATTGAAAGCTCTTTCAAAGGTTATCATCTTACTCTTATGTGTTAGGATTCAAAATAAAACACCAATGATCTCAAATGATTTTTTAAGATCCACCATGCATTTGAGTTTAATTTTCAAAGGAAAATTAATTTCTTATTTTGAGGATTAGATACCCATTTCCAACAAATGGTATCAGAGCCATAGTTATTAAAAACCTTGAGTAGGATTATTGTTTTATTTTAAATCCGAATTTAAAATGCATTTTTTAGTATGGGTGGTGTAAGGTTATTTAATTTGACATGTTATTGCTTTATATATTGTTTTATATATTGAATGTGTAGTTAATGTTTATACATAATCACTTGTGGCCTTTTTAGAAGTTTTGCTTCCTATTGTTGTAATTCATTTTTGTTGTTACTCACGTACCTAGAAATTTTGTAAGCTATAAGGCATTAGGAAATTTTTTTTTTCATTTTTGATACATATGTATTTTGGAAGAGACACACATTGTATGAATTTTTGGTTGTAAAAAATGAAGATTTACAAAGTATATAGCAAGAAAAACGCATTGAAATCGGCCACGAAGCAGCTGGCTGCTGCAAGTGCAGCAGTCGAAGCTACTGTTGGAAGCAGCAGTCGTGGCTGCTGCGGTTTCCAGCAGCAACCAGCTGCTGCCCGGATGCCACCGCCCGGCGGCGGCGGTGGCGGTGGCGGTGTCCTTCTTTTTGGAGGTCGCCGGCGCTGTCACCGGAGGTGGTGGTGGATGTGGTACAATGTGTTATTGCTAGGGTTTTGTGAAATTATGGTTTAATTTAATTTTGGGCTTTTCTTGAAAACTTGGGTCATTCTTTTTGGATAAGGGCTTTTATGTTTTTTCTAAAGATTGGTACTCAACATTAAATTGACCCACTTGGAAGCATGGATTGGACTACAAGGAAATTGAAGAATTGGGCTGGAATGTGGCCCAATAAGACACTTTAATTCTTGTTGTATTTTTAATTCTTAGGATGGGCCACAAGTAATTATTATTCATTAATTATTGCTTTTAACGCTTTATGGACGATGAATGAATGTATGAATATTACATGTCATGTAGATTAAATTAAACACCACCCGGTGAACTAATATCATATGCATTTGTATTTAATAATTTTTTATCACTCTAAATTAATTAGAAGTGACGAGAAATTATTATTATTAATAATTTTGTGCCATTATAATTGTTTATATTTGGTCGAGTAATTATTAATGAAAACTCATTACATAAAAAAATAAGTGAGAGAGGGTTTATAAGCATGTATAAACTCGTGGCCTCCTCCGTCATCCAATTTGTTATTAAAATGCTTATGTTTAGTATCGAATCACATCGGTCTCCCTATAGGAAAACGACATCATTTTAGATTAATTGAAATTTGATCTTGTGAAAGAAATTTTGAAAATGAAATAATGGGATGATTATCCTATAGATAACATTTCACCTATTTCGGATATTTTTAAAATTATTGACAAAGGTTATTACACTTATGTATGAATTTTTTTGAGGACTTCCTATAGAATGTTCCGACAAAATTATTCGTAGACCAAATAAATAATCAATCCTCATTATATTGTGGCATGAGATGCCTTGCTTAAATAAAATGAGTGGGAGGGTCCCAACCTTGCCATCAACTACATTGACCTCCTATAGAGGACATGTTTAAAGTTGTAGGGTTTAAGGTTTTTTGATTAATAATATAGTTTTAACGTCTATATTTTCATACTCAATCATGCATCATACAAAGATTATTTGTCATTTCAATTAATACGCGGATCGTTAATTTTTTCAGAATCATGTCGCTTAATCCACTATCAGTTATACTTAACAAAAATCAACTTGTCGGAGAAAACTACGTTGACTGGAAAAGAAATCTCAATATTGTTCTTACCGCCGAAAAATACAAATTTGTGTTAACTGAAACTTGTCCCGAAGTCCCAAAAGATGATCCCACTGAATCTCAAAAGGTTGCATATGAAAAGTGGCTTCATTCTGATGAGATGGCCCATTGCTACATTTTGGCATCCATGTCAAATGTGTTGCAGCAGAAACATCAGAATTTTGAAACTGCTTTTGACATAATGGAGAGTCTTCAAGAGATGTTTGGACATCAAAGCCGACAAGCTAGGTAAGCTTCCATTAGGGCAATTATGAACACGTGCATGAAACCAGGCACATCTGTGAAGGACCATATGTTAAACATGATTGGTCACTTCAATGCTGTAGAAATTTTAGGAGCTAACATTGATTCCGAGACGCAGATTGACATGGTCCTTGAGACTCTCCCTGAGATGTTCTCACAATTCATAGTAGATTATAATCTACACAAGATGGATATGTCTCTGACAGAATTAATGAAAGAGCTCCAAAATGCTGAAAGTGTTCTTAAAGCCAGAAATGGAAGTGCTATGATTGTAATAGCCGGAGCCTCTTATCCTAAGCCTTCTAGTGGTAAAGGAGGAACTAAGAGGAAAATGCCAAATAACAAAAAGGTTGGCATGTCAAAGGCAAAGAAAACCACTACCGATGGGAAACCAAAGGGAAAGTGTTTTTCTTGTGGACAGAAAGGACATTGGAAGAGGAACTGCTCGGATAACCTAGCTAAGGGAAGCAAGGTAAAGGCGATGCCCTATTCATTGAGTCATGCTTAGTGGTTGATTCTACTAGGACCTGGATTGTAGATTCTGGAGCTACTAATCATGTTTGCAATTCTTTGCAGGGGTTTCAGGAAACCAAGCACCTCAGTGAAGGGAAGTATACTCTTAGAGTCGGCACAGAAGCAGTAATATCCGCCAAGGTAGTTGGCATATTTACTTTATGTTTTGAGAATCGTAGACATTTAATTTTGGATGACTGTTATTATGTTCCCGAACTTACACGGAACTTGGTTTCCGTTGTACTTTTATATCGTTTTGGTTATTCAGTACTTTTAGCCTTTCTACGGTGGTTATCAAGTTGAATAATTCTGTTATATGTTCGGGTCATATGGTTAATAGTCTCTATGTCTTAAGTCCTACGATAGGCTCTATACATAACATTACTACTACTAACAAAAGAAAGAGATCGTCTAGTACCAATGAAACTCTCTTATGGCATCTTAGGTTGTGTCATATTAATCTAAATAGGATTCAAAGATTGGTAAAGGATGGACCTTTAAAAGAATTAGAGGTAGAATCTATACCAACATGTGAGTCTTGTATAGAAGGAAAGATGACCAAGAGGCCTTTTAAGGCTAAAGGACTAAGAGCTAAAGAAGTTTTGGAATTGGTACATTCCTATGTTTGTGGACCTATTAGTACTCGGGCTAGGGGAGGATTTGAGTACTTCATCACATTCACGGATGATTACTCAACATTTGGATACATATACCTTATGTCTCATAAATTCGAAGCTTTGGAGAAATTTAAGGAGTTTCGAACGGAAGTTGAGAAACAATTGGGTAAAAGTATCAAGGTTCTTCGATCCGATCGAGGTGACGAATATCTATCCCATAAGTTTAAGGCCTACTTATCAGATAATGGAATATTATCCCAATTGAGTGCACCAAGAACTCCCCAACAGAATGGTGTCTCGGAAAGGAGAAATCGAACTCTTTTGGATATGGTAAGATCAATGATGAGTTATTCCTCATTGCCTATTTCCTTTTGGGGATATGCGCTGCAAACAGCCATTTATATCTTGAATTTAGTACCGTCTAAATCAGTTCCCATGATGCCTCTTGAATTATGGAATGGGCGCAAGCCTAATTTGCATCATGTTCGGATATGGGGTGGTTCGGCATATGTGCTGAAGGGAAAGACAGATAAGATGGAATCAAGATCAGAGGTTTGCCTTTTTGTAGGGTATCCAAAAGGAACTAGAGGTTTCTACTTCTATAGTCCTCTAGATAAGAAGGTATTTGTTAGTACAAATGCAACTTTCTTAGAAGACAAGTACATAGAAGAACACAAGTCTACCAGTAAGATTCTATTGGAAGAGGTATTAGAACGTGGTTCAAATAACTCGATTCCAAATTTTCGCATAGAATCTAATGGTTATGACTTGGAACCTCCTACGGAACCTATGGTTCATGATAAGGTAAGTGAGCATGTGATGCCTACAGTACCTCATGAGACAGAACCAGAAATAGTAAGGAACGAGGCACCCATCGATGCACCTCTACATCCCCAGAGGAATGAGGAGGTTTGTCCTGGCCAAGGATATGACCAAGCAGTGGGAGAAGAAGAAGGATCTTCGGTCAGACTGGACAATCAGACACCTTTAGTCTTTACTCGTAGTGGGAGGGTTGTTAGACCACTTTCTAGATACTTGCTCTATGGAGAGTCCTATCTGGCGATCTCTGCTGAACAAGAGGAAGATCCCACTTTGTATAAAGAGGCAATGAAGGATGTAGATTTTGAATCATGGAAATCTGCCATAAACTCAGAAATGGAATCTATGTATTCTAACAAGGTTTGGGATCTTGTGGATGCACCCAATGGGGTTAAACCTATAGGGTGCAAGTGGGTCTATAAAAGGAAAATATGTATAGATGGGAAGGTTGAAACCGTCAAAGCAAGGCTAGTGGCCAAGGGTTTTACCCAGAGAGAAGGTGTCGACTATGAGGAAACCTTCTCCGGTTACCATGCTTAAATATATTCGAATCCTTTTATCCATTGCCGCTCATTATGATTATGAGGTTTGGCAAATGGATGTTAAGACATCATTTTTAAATGGGAGTCTTGATGAGACTATATACATGATGCAACCTGAGGGGTTCATAAGAAAAGACCATGAAAAGAAAGTCTGCAAGTTGCAACGGTCCATTTATGGACTGAAGCAAGCGTCCAGGTCATGGAATGTCAGATTTGATCAAACTATTAAGACATATGATTTTGACCAAAATCTGGATGAACCTTACGTATACAAGCGTATGCAAGGAAAGAAAGTAGTTTTTCTGATTCTTTATGTGGATGACATTCTACTCATCGAAAATGATGTAGGAACATTGTCATCCGTAAAGAAATGGTTGTCACAGCAGTTTGATATGAAGGACTTGGGAGAGGCTAGTTGTGTTTTGGGGATCCGTATCTTACGAGATAGGAAAACAAAAGGATAACATTATCCTAAGCTTCATACATTGACAAAATATTGTCTAGATTCGAAATGCAAAATTCCAAAAAAAGACAACTTACTTTTAGACATGGAATTCATCTATCTAAGGAGCATTCTCCCAAGACTCCAATAGATATAGATTACATGAAGAAGGTTCTTTATCCCTCGGCTGTGGGAAGCTTCATGTATGCTATGCTTTGCACTAGATCGGACATTTGTTATGATGTGGGTATAGTTAGTCATTATCAGTCTAATCCAGGACCAGAACATTGGATAGGGGTAAAGCATATACTTAAATACCTTCGGAGAATGAAAGACTATATGCTTGTCTATTCAGGACATGATCTGGATCCCATTGGGTATACTGATTCCGATTTCCAATCCGATCGTGACTCTAGAAAGTCCACATCGGGTTCGGTATTTACACTAGGAGGTGGAGCCATGGTATGGAGAAGTATTAAGTAATCTTGTATTGTCGATTCCACCATAGAGGCAGAGTATGTAGCTTCTTGTGAAGCTGCTAAAGAGGATGTATGGTTCAAGAAGTTTCTCTTGGATCTTGACGTGGTACCTTTGGCAATGGAACCCATAACACTTTATTGTGATAATAGTGGAGCGGTTGCCAATGCTAAAAAACCAAGGAGTCATCAGCGTGGCAAACACATTGAGAGAAAATACCATCTTCTTAGAGAGATTGTTCATCGAGGAGACGTAACGGTTAGCAAGATTGCATCTACAGATAATCTTGCAGATCCGTTCACCAAGAACTTACCAGCTAAGGTTTTTGATGGGCATCTTGAAATGATGGGTATTATTGATATGTTACATACACTTTAAAAGGGCAAGTGGGAGATTGTTAGTTTGATGCTCTTTTAAGCAAGTATATAACAATGACATTATGAATTAACGTTCAATTATTCGCGTATTATTATTTGCGATAATAATCTAAGGTTCCATGATTATCTGAAATACAACAAATTGTATACTTGACTGTTTGAGTATAGTGAGACACAATTCGTTATATATAATCAAAATTATGTTGTTCACAATCGGTACATAAAGTTGGACGCTTTATGTTGATAAGATTGCATTGTTCTTATTAAGATTTGTCTAGATCTGGGAATAAGAACAATAATGTGTTTTTTGAAACACATTGAACGGGACCACGTGGATAACTCATTTGTCACCACTCGAAATGAGACACCACTCGATTATCGAACAAGTCACCAAAATCCTGAACAAGTAATGTACCTTTAATTACTAGTTCAAGTTCTTTGAGGTACCAATGAGTAAAGTCCTAAATAGAAGATCGATCTCGGTACTTTGGGAATCTGGGCGAAGTGGTTAGAGATCATATACATGCAATAGTGGAATCCGTTAATCATCATTATGAGACGATCGTCACTCTAAGATATTTTCTAAAGGGAATTGAACTTGAGCTTAGTAGTTCGACGATGAGATCGTTGGATTTGGTGTTGTGATGTGATTACAACAGATTCGCCTTATGAAATGGGACTTAGAGGGTAATACATGTTGAAAGGCAAAACGGTCATTTTGTCGACTTCAACATATTGACGGTCAAACGGGGTTGACTTGTGGAATGGTAGTCGGAGGATATTGTTATCTAATCATAATTGACTTCCATAACTTTCGCTTGACTCAATAATGCAATCTCAGGTTTTTTGGTAGAGTAAGCCGGGATTAATATATGTATCTCAATTGGTCAAGAGTTGACCCAATTAGAAGCATATATTGGAGCTTGAGTCTTGTGAATCCGATTAGGTCCCTCTTTTGGCTCTAATATAGGTATGTGACTTAATTGGTCTACTACAATAAAGTCCAAGGACCATTGTGCAAATATAAACCCTAGTTGTTGGTTATAAATATGTCCCTTAGGATACATTTTTCACTAGTTGTTATTTGCCAATTACATTCTCCTAAGAGTGTGAAATACCTAGAGAGCACAATGGAGAAGACCTAAGGGAGGAAGCAATTAGCTTGGCTATTGAAAGCTCCTTCAAATATTATCATCTTACTCTTATGTGTTATGATTCAAAATAAAACACCAATGATCTCAAATGGTTTTCTAAGATCCACCATGCATTTGGGTTTAATCTTCAAAAGAAAATTGATTTCTTATTTTGAGGATTAGATACCCATTTCCAACAGGCTTGACTTAGATTTTTTTTTTTTAATTGCAAATAAGAATAAAGAATTAAGCTATATGCATATCTTGCTTCACATCATGAATGACATTTCCTCATATGTAGTATAATCTGGGAAGTGATGCAAAAAGGTGTTGGGGAAATAAAAAAAATGAGATTGTGCCATGTGTAAGAGTGTAAATAAAGATGTTAACATGTAGCATGATTGAAGAATAACTGTGTATGAAAATGGACTTCGTTTTCACCTGTTAGTCTAACTAGCTGCTATTATGTAATTAGTCTAACTAGTTGCTATTATGTAATACAAGCAAACGAATGATCCAGATGGTGGTGATGAAAGCGTAACCCCGTTAGAATTACGAATATGAGACACGACCAAGTAGAATGAGGTAGATTATTCTGGTGTTGATGAAGGCCCAACAAGTCCAGTAAATGATTGTGGTAGGAAGATCGTTGAGTTAATGAGATGAAATAAATGATGCAATTAAAAATTCTAAATTCTGTTTATTATTTAGTACTTTGAATATTATACAGTGTACACTAACAAATCATTCATTAATAAGGGTATATCTATTTGTACATAATATTGTACATGCGCCCCCCAATAGGGGCTTCCATGTGACCATTATGGCACACATTTTGTAAAGAGTTATGTTGATGTAGCATAACCCCATTAAAAATTACAGATTTTTGATGAAATACATCATCAATTTGGTTACAAGAGTTGTCAAAATTATCTTGACACTCCTTTTCTTACAATGGATTGAAAATTTCATGCATACAATTTCAACTTTCATTAGCTTAAATTACTAATTTTAATTTGAATATTTCAAAATGTTCATTTTGTTACATTGTATAGCCATGTTTGGTGAAAATTAAAATTCAGATTTTAATCTAACTCAAAGTTAATAATTAATTTTAGATGTACATTTTATGGGATATATAACTTTTCAACCATTGATTTCATCAATTTTTATCAAAATCTACTACAAATCTGATTTTAATCCCCATTAAACAATGACATTATTTCCCTTATATTCGCAAGTGTACGAGTTGTGATAAGTAATAAAATAATAAATGAAGTATCGTTCCCACGAGGATACTATTGCTAAGTAGTAAGTACCGAATGTTATGACCTAATTTTTCTTTCTAAATGTTAATATCACAACATTTTAAATTTGAATAATTCTATGTAGCCAAGTTTTTACTAAGCTCTCAGTTAAGATGTTAATCAAGTTGTTTATTCGTTTAATTTTTATCACGCTGTGCAAGAGGGGTTTTTTTTTTTAATATATATATACACATTACTCCCATTTGAATGGGAGGAAAGCAAGTTATAATTTTTGTTAAATTCGAGAAATTACTTATATGTAGAAGTAAGTTTTAGATTTTTAGATTCAAAATAAGTAGTTTTTTACCTGTAAATAAGAAAATTATCACTTCTAAAACACATTTGAGTTTACTTGCATTTATTTCTTTCCATCGATCCCAGACAAGCACTTAATAATGAAACACAAGCCAAGAAATTACGTTAGAAAGATTAATTAGATTGAGTTTGCTTGCATATGAATTCTTTTGGTTGACCTAATTAGTTTTAAAAAAGAAATTTTGTTGTATATGTGGATATATAAATTGGAACACAGGCTTAGTAGATCAAATTGGCCAATGAATTTAATTCACTGTTTGTTTGTCAGGACGTTGATAGATTGAGGGTGCGGGGAATTGGCCCGGCGGTACAGTATATATGTATTATTTTTGTACAAGTACTAAAGTCTTATATGGGCTTGAGTTGTGGTTAGTGTAAATTCTGATAATGTACTCCTATTATTTATACTGAATAAAATTTCCGCTTCACTCCTTGTGGACGTAAGTTACTTGTGTCGATTTTTCTCATTCACTTCTTTATTGTTTGTGTTTAAAATCCAACATATTTCTTACAATAAAAATAGTTTTTGTTGAGTAAAGTTTAAAAAGGAATTATTTTACATTCAAAATAACAAAAAGTAATTATTTGGAAACTGCCGTAATTAACGGGGTTGTCTTCGACTAAGATTTTGATAGATTTTAAAATATTATAAATCCTAATGAATTTCGTAGATTTGAATAAATTTCCAACAATTCCATAAGAATCTCATCAAATATGATGAAATTTTAAAAGATTTGATTATATGTACTTTTAAACTTGAAATCCATCCAAATCTTTTAAAATTATTATATTAATAATTTTTTTTATAAATCCATTAGTTATTGAGGATACCTAAATTTTAAAAAATTTCATTAAATTTCATTAAAATCTCAATTAAAACACCTAAATTTATAAGTATTTTTAAAACCCATTACAATCCTAATTAATGACACCCTCCCAATTATAAGTACACTTTATAAGCTTTAAGTGCACACACTCTTCACCCTCAGTCTCGTGCTCATTGCTCTCGCGCCATATTTCTCATCAATTCCTGAAGGAATTGCACTCTCACTCCATTCTTTGGTCAATTTTTTCTCCTCTTCTACCTCTGTTTCTTGACGGTAACTTCTCTCTATTTTTTGCTTTGTTGTAGTAATTTTGTTTCACATTTTGTATGAAAGGTCCTTCCAAACCAACTCTGTGTTTGAGTTTCCTTTTCTTAATGTTGTTTTAGTGATTTTGAAGACTTCCTTTTCTTAATATCCTTTTCTACTTGTGGGTGATCGGGGAGACACCTCCTCGGGGTGTGGGTGTTTCGAGATTTGAATTATACTACAATAGCGTGTGTGGTCTAAATCTAAAATCTTCGTTGTGTTTGATTTTAAATTGATCACTGCTAAATCACAATAAAAATTGCTGAAAATGTATAACTTCCGAATTATATGTTTGTGGCATTGCTTGATAAAGAAAGATACAGTGTTAATTTAGCCCTTTTTTGAGTTTTTGTTCTATTTTATCTCATTTATATGTGGTTTGTAAGTTTATTGAACTTTCACTGCACAATCTCATTGAATAAGAAAAACAAAGTAAAGACATATTCAGCATGCTCAGTAGGTGTCTTGTCTAGATTTTTATCACGATAAGTGTAGTAGTAAACATAGGTGATTGGATGGTTGGAAGTGTGCATTCTGTTATATGCTCCTCGTTATTTTTTAAGATAAAGTGGACATGGTTCACTTTCACAATCCATCATGTGGCAGTCATTAAGTTCCACAAAAATAATCTTTCGACTTCTCTTGTTCACTTCCCCAACGTCCATCAACCCTCGTCCTAATCTCCACTTGTCATGTCCATTTCTGTTATACTCTCGCTCTCTCTTCCTTATGATATTTCTCTTTTATTTGGTTGTTTTTGCTTCTTTGATTACACAGGCTGCATGGTAGTTTGATGGCCTCCTACTAGTTTTTAATATTGTTACTGCATCATTAGTTAATTTAACGATTAAGTTATATATATTTTTATCTCACTATATAAATTTTAGTTTTCATACTCTCTTAATTTCTCAGCCCCTCTAGTCGAACGCTATCAACCGTTCTTTGCTTTAGTTCCATCAATCTCTTCCTTAAAGTCGAACGCAATCAACCGGTCTTAGCTTTAGTTCCATCAATCTCTTCCTTATATTAGAACAATTCAATAGAGAATGGCATTCAGACTATAGGTCCATCAATCTCTTCCTTCTCTCTCTATATATCATCTTCCTTTTCTCTATCACAAACCACCAGCGGAGGTATCATCCCCACCGTTGGCGGTCCTCACAATGTCGTTGATGCCACTGCCAGTGACATCCACCGATCTACATGATCTGGCTCCGAAACAAGCCATTGGACCTCCTCCTTTTCCAAGTACTTCTACCCTCCCTTTATCGTCGTAAGACCTCACTCCTCTACCAATCCATCCAGCGACAAACCTCACTCTAACTGTGTATTGAAGTTTTTGTTTGGGTATTAATTGGCCTTCTACACAAGTAAACAAATCAGCCAAGTATAGATGAGAACTATGAATTGAAGTTCTTGTTTACTTCATTTTTCTCTTTTGTGTGTGTGTGTGTGTACGCGTGTGTGAGTTTTTTCCCTGGGGGGTGGGGTGTGTGGGAGTGTTGGTTAGGCAGCATGATTAGCAAGTTTAATCTGAATTTTATGAAACAAGAGAAATGTACTGTATTCTAATGAACCAGAAAGATTAAATTGGGTGTGGGGTGGGGTGGAGTTGAGTATTTTTTTTTTTAACGACAGCAAATTTCTCGGCATAAAACTGAATACTGTTGCCTTATTTCACTTTCATTTTACAGGTGGAATTAGGAATTAGATCCTTTTCCCATGTTGCTAGAGATTTTCTTTGTGGCCTACTTTATAGTTTGCTATTCTTCTATTATGCCCAGCCACCTCAACACGTTGTTATGAATATTAAAACTTGTTTGATAAAGGGACGAGCTTGTGAGTTTATGAGGTTTCTTTCCTCATTGCTTTCTCCTAAAGGATAGGCAGACACATTGATCATTCTTGTGAAAAAGATGAATGTTGAAAGCATGTAAAAGAAATGTTTTTTTCCCTAAGTTGTTGCTGCATAGAATTAGTCTTCTCATATGATGCCCACTACTTTTTTTTTTTTTTTTTTTGATAATTGATCTATAGGATGTCATCTTTGAGAATATAAATACAAGAGGGTTATTTGTACCTATAACACCTGTCTGGTCACAAAAATAAATCCGATTATAGATAACACAGTTAGTCACAAATTTAGGGTGATTCCATGGGGTGGGTTGTAATCTCTAAAAAATGTTTTAAATTTTTCGTATTTTTTTAAAGGTTGGGATGTGGATGGGTAGAGGTGGTTTCGGGGTGGGAATAATGTCCATAAAAGATTTTAGATTTTTGAAATTGTTTTACAAGTTGGGGTGGGGTGGAGTAGGGATGAGGATGGGTGGTGTTGGTTAGGCAGCATGCTTAGCAAGTTTGGTCTGAATTTCATGGAACAAGAGAAATGTATTGTATTCTAACGAACCAGAAAGATTAAATTGGGTGTGGGTGGGGTGGAGTTGAATAGGTTTTTTTTTAACGGCAGCAACTTTCTCGGCATAAAACTGAATATTGTTGTCTTGTTTCACTCATTAACAACTACATCCTTTTCCCATGTTGCTGGAGATTTTTTTTGTGGCCTACTTTATAGTTTGCTATTCTTCTATTATGCATTATGCCCAGCCACTTCAACATGCTATTATGAATATTAAAACTTGTTTGATAAAGGGACGAGCTTGTGATTTCATGAACTCTGAGTTTATGAGGTTTCTTTCCTCATTGCTTTCTCAAAGGATAGGTAGACACATTGATCATTCTTGTGAAAAGGATCACTGTTGAAAGCATGTAAAAGAAATGTTTTTTTCCCTAAGTTGCTGATGCATAGTATCAGTCTTCTCATATGATGCCCACTGCTTTTTTTTTTTTTTTTTTTTGATAATTGATCTATAGGATGTCATCTTTGAGAATATAAATACAAGAGGGTTATGTGTATCGATAACACCTGTCAGGTCACAAAAATAAATCTGATTATAGATAACACAGTTAGTTACAAATTTGGAGTGATTCCATGGGGTGGGTTGTAATCTCTAAAGAACGTTTTAAATTTTTTAGATTTTTGAAAATTTTTTACAAGTTGGGGTGGGGTGGGGTAGGGATGAGGAGGGACGGTGTTGGTTAGGAAGCATGCTTAGCAAGTAGGGCTGTAAGCAAAAACCGTCAAACCGGAAAACCAAACCGAAACCGCATTTTAGAAACCGTCGGTTTGGTGCCACGTGGACCCGTCAACGAAATGGTTTTAAACCAAACCAAACCGATCAAAAACGATTTGGTTTAGGTTTGAGAAATTTCATTGCGGTTTAAAACCAAACCGGACCAGTGAAAAAATATATAAAAATAAAAAAATAAAAATAATGATTTTTTAAAAAAAAATTCATCCAAATATGCAAAATTCAATAGTTTTGTCATTTGTATGTATTTTTTTCAATTTATAATATTCTATTACATATATATTATTATTACCAAATAATAATAATTTATATCTAATAATCTCAAGACTAACATAATCCATCAAAAACCATTTTCCTCTTTAGAATTCAAATTTCTATAATTGTTTCAGTCTGCATTCTCAAATGGAAGTCAGATATTTGATTCCTTTAAGAGTTTATTAGTTGCAAGGATGGTTGATGCTTGTATATGCGGAAAGAATTGGTTGCAAATTAAAAATGAACCTATAGTGTTGTGCCAATATTTAGATGAAGTCGAAACATTTGATGATTCAATGAAAGTTGTGGCAGGTGATTTATATTTTTTATTACCATATTTGTAAAGATTATCTTATCTATCTAGTATCCAATACTATGGTGATATATAAATAATGCATTTGTTTGATAATGGAGACTATGAATCATGTGTGACAACAATTGGTGTTTGAGTATATGTGAGAAACTGAATTCATAACAAAAAAACAATGGTAAGCTTGTGTGATTGTTATGTTTAGATATTATAAACAATTGATTTATTATTATGATTGGTTATTCTCTCTGTCTAATCAGTAGTTTTGTTTTTCAGATATGATGACCACGAGATCTGTTGAACATCATTATATTTTTTGGGCTTTTATTTAGTTTAGTAGACTTGTATTGTAACGTTATCGTAACGTCTTAGTCTAAAATGACAAACAAAAAACTATATTTTAGTTTATTGTGATTTCACTTTGATTTAGTTGGTATTTAAATTTATAGTAGATATATTTAGTTTGTTTTAGATTTATTGCTAGTAAAATATAAATATATATTGAATTCAATGAATTAATGTCATAAAAGTAGGCAGACAAAAAAAATATACGGTGAAACCGGCGGTTTAAAACCGGACCAAATCGTTAGGTTTAGGTTTGAATTTTTCTCAAATCGGTTTAAACGGTTTGGTTTGAAAATTTATCAAAAATCGCAAAAACCGGACCGCTTACACCCCTATTAGCAAGTTTGGTCTGAATTTCATGAAACAAGAGAAATGTACTGTATTCTAACGACCCAGAAAGATTAAATTGGGTGTGGGGTGGGGTGGAGTTGAGTAGGGTTTTTTTTAACGGCAACAACTTTCTTGGCATAAAACTGAATAATGTTGCCTTGTTTCACTGTCATTTTACAGGTGGAATTAGGAACTAGATCCTTTTCCCATGTTGCTGGAGATTTTCTTTGTGGCCTACTTTATAGTTTGTTATTCTTCTATTATGCATTATGCCCAGCCACTTCAACATGCTGTTATGAATATTAAAACTTGTTTGATAAAGGGACGAGCTTGTGAGTTCATGAACTCTGAGTTTATGAGGTTTCTTTCCTCATTGCTTTCTCCAAAAGGATAGGTAGACACATTGATCATTCTTGTGAAAAGGATCAATGTTGAAAGCATGTAAAAGAAATGTTTTTTCCCCTAAATTGCTGTTGCATAGTATCAGTCTTCTCATATGATGCCCACTACTTTTTTTTTTTTTTTTTTTTATAATTGATTTATAGGATGTCATATTTGAGAATATAAATACAAGAGGGTTATTTGTACCTATAACACATGTCTGGTCCCAAAAATAAATTTGATTGTAGATAACACAGTTAGTCACAAATTTAAGGTGATTCCATGGGGTAGGTTGTAATCTCTAAAAAACGTTTTAAATTTTTCGTATTTTTTTAAAGGTTGGGATGGAATGTGGATGGGTAGAGGTGGTTCCAGGGTGGGTATAATGTCCATAAAAGATTTTAGATTTTTGAAATTGTTTTACAAGTTGGGGTGGGGTGGAGTAGGGATGAGGATGGGTGGTGTTGGTTAGGCAGCATGCTTAGCAAGTTTGGTCTGAGTTTCATGGAACAAGAGAAATGTACTGTATTCTAACGAACCAGAAAGATTAAATCAGGTATGGAGTAGGGTGGGGTGGAGTTGAGTAGGTTTTTTTTCTAACGGCAGCAACTTTCTCGGCATAAAACTGGATATTGTTGCCTTGTTTCACTTTCATTTTACTGGTGGAATTAAGAACTAGATCCTTTTCCCATGTTGCTGGAGATTTTCTTTGTGGCCTACTTTATAGTTTGCTATTCTTCTATTATGCATTATGTCTAGCCACTACAGCATGCTGTTTTGAGTATTAAAACTTGTTTGATAAAGAGACGAGCTTGTGAGTTCATGAACTCTGAATTTATGAGGTTTCTTTCCTCATTGCTTTCTCCTAAAGGATAGGTAGACACATTGATCATTCTTGTGAAAAGGATCAATGTTGAAAGCATGTAAAAGAAATGTTTTTTTCCCCTAAGTTGCTGCTGCATAGTATCAGTCTTCTCATATGATGCCTACTACTTTTTTTTTATATAATTGATCTATAGGATGTCATCTTTGAGAATGTAAATACAAGAGGGTTATTTGTACCTATAACACATGTTTTGTCTCGAAAATAAATCTGATTATAGATAACACAGTTAGTCACAAATTTGGGGTGATTCCATGGGGTAGGTTGTAATCTCTAAAAAACGTTTTAAATTTTTCGTATTTTTTTAAAGGTTGGGATAGAATGTGGATGGGTAGAGGTGGTTCCAAGGTGGGTATAATCTCCATAAAAGATTTTAGATTTTTGAAATTTTTTTTACAAGTTGGGGTGGGGTGGAGTAGGGATGAGGAGGGGTCGTGTTGCTTAAGTAGCATGCTTAGCAAGTTTGGTCTGAATTTCATGGAACAAGAGAAATGTATTGTATTCTAACGAACCAGAAAGATTAAATTGGGTGTGGGGTGGGGTGGAGTTGAGTAGGTTTTTTTTAACGGCAGCACCTTTCTCTACATAAAACTGAATAGTGTTGTCTTGTTTCACTCATTAAGAACTAGATCCTTTTCCCATGTTGCTGGAGATTTTCTTTGTGGCCTACTTTATAATTTTCTATTCTTCTATTACGCATTATGCCCAGCCACTGCAGCATGTTGTTTTGAATATTAAAACTTGTTTGATAATGGGACGAGCTTGTGAGTTCATGAACTCTGAGTTTATGAGGTTTCTTTTCTCATTGCTTTCTCCTAAAGGATAGGTAGACACATTGATCATTCTTGTGAAAGGGATCAATGTTGAAAGCATGTAAAAGAAATGTTTTTTATGTAGCCTTTAGTGTGCCCATTTTCAATCACTTAACGGGCTAGATCTTGCCTAATTCACCGTTTTTCATCATAAAAGTAGGAGGTAAAAGATGATGGAAAACAAAAATAAATAAAAAAATTTGTTGTAACTTGTCATTTCTTTTTGCATTCTAAGTTTCTAATGTTCATATTTACTTTATCTTTCATCTCATATTACTTCTGTTGTCATTTGCATTAAACACATGGATTATAGCCCCTGTTTGAATTAGCTAAAAATCAGTGTAATATTTTATTTTATTCATTCAAAGGTTGTTTGAATTACATCGCATTGCATAACGTCCTTTATATAAGGTTTCAAAAGATCCTATTCTAAGTAAAAAAAAAAAACTATAAAATCAAATCATAATTGTGTTTCTTAAAATAAACTTTAAAATTGAAATCTTAATAATATAATATATCATACAATAT
Organism: Fraxinus excelsior; assembly: GCA_019097785.1. NCBI lineage: Eukaryota > Viridiplantae > Streptophyta > Magnoliopsida > Lamiales > Oleaceae > Fraxinus > Fraxinus excelsior. The sequence continues at coordinate 36,383,414 of CM032628.1, read as the reverse complement.
TGCATTCAAAAACAGGTCTCAAACACGAAAAAGACATTTCTCACCAAAAATGATTGAACAAATTCTCTTCTCATTTCTGATACTTAACAAATGCTTCATTTCTGATGTACTTTTTTACGCTTCCAATCTACCGTTTGGGTTGGTACCTTTAAAGAACTGCCTCCATGCAACAGGTTATCAACTACTTGCCAAGCTTGACTTGTGTGTAATTTAACGGTAAAAAAGGGTTTGAAAAGTATAAATTATATCTTTAAATTGTTAATAAAGATTTTCTTATTTTTGAAATCTTGATAGGAATTCTTGGATTCGCCCCATCCTCTCAATCGGTACAAAAATGGAGTAAGAATTTAATTTAGTTTTCATTTCCACATCTAATATATATTTCTTTATCTTTTTCTCTCCGACTATGTTTTTATATCTTTTTTATTCAATTGAGACTTTTGAAGACTTTCATGAAATTTTTTATGATGACTTGTGTGGATTTTGTGGATTTTTTTATACTTGTATGGAATTAGTGAAAGTTTTTCGCAGAGTTCTATAGACTTTCATTTTAAATTTTTTATAAATTTTTCTAGAATTCAAAAGATTTTTTAAAACTTTCATTTAAAATAAAATTTACGTTGATATAATGCAATAATGTGAAATTCTCACATACAAAGTGGTAATGCCACAATTCCTTTCCCCTCCTCATATAATAAAAATATTTTAAAAAGAATTAAATAAACAATAATCAAATTAACATATTTAATATTCTCGATTATTAATATAAAATATCTTTAAAGAATCAATAAAAAATCAATATATTTAAATTTAGTTATAAATTAATCTATATAAAATTTAATAATTTGAATAAAAATAGATCTTTTTTGAAACAAAAAAGTGATTGAATAAAGAGAAAAAAAGTTATAAAAGTTCAATTTATTTTTTCACAGAAAATAAAGATAAACAATGAGAGAGAGAGAGAGAGAGAGAGAGAGAGAGAGAGAGAGAGAGAGAGAATTAATCATAACTTGAATGTTTGTAGAAAGAAATAATATATATTATTATTATTATTATTTTTTTTTTTTGTGAGTCTCCCAAAATTTTCGATTAACTAGAGACAAATTTTGAGATAAATTTTTTTTTTTTTTTTTTTTAGCACTTTCTACTTACAAGTTAGTATCCTATAGACTTTTATAAAAAAGTCTTTAAAGTAATTAAAATTTGAATACCCCAAATAGAGATTTCTAAAAAAGTTTTCATTGAATATACAATGGCTTATAGAGACTTTTAGAAATTCTATAAAAGTCTCTGCACCAATATTTTTAGAAAGTTTCAAAAAGTCTAAATTAAATACCCTAAACTTTTTAAATTCCAAGATTATTACTTTTAAAGATTTCTAAAGACTTTTTTAAGTGGGTGACTTTTGTGGATTTTATGGACTTTTAAGTGACTTCTATGGATTTGTTAAGAATTAATAAAAGTCTTCCATGGACTTTTGTACACTTTCATTAAAGATTTGTAAAAACTTTTCGTCTTACAAATTCATTATATACATGAGAAAAAACAATCTTTCTTATTACCTAATTAACATTTTCGAGAATCATGATGCCCGCGAAAATTTCTTAGGTAAAGTCACTACACACGATCTAGTCATTCAATTTTGGTGCAAATAAAATAATAAAAAACTTTTACATCAATTTCTAAGAACATAACCAAAAAAATTTCATGAAATTAACATAACTTCTAAGAACACGAATTGTTCTTAACCAAAAAAAAAAAAAGATCGAATATATGGAATTCTACGTTTTGAAACAATTGAATATAATTTCTGATACAGAAAAATATCGATAGACCCGAGCTCAACCTACCTGACCCGAACTCTAGGTCCAATCTTGACCCACTCCAACTGGACTGATTCTGGGGTCGGGTCCATTATGAGGTCGGGCCTAGGAATACTAGTCCTACTTAAGTGCAAGCCCCTAGTCCATTACAAATTTTACTCTAATACAAATTGTGCACTTGTAACACAATACAAGCACCTAAAATAATTAGAATTACAGGAAGTTCAGTCCTTCCAGGACTTCCCCTCCAACATCTATAAATACATAACTTAGCCTCATGATTAAGGTATGTTTTTTATATAATATCTCAATATACAATTTTTCACATAATTCTCTCTCTGACTTAAGTATCGGAGGGGCGACGAGGACACACATCGACGTCTTTGTTTCAGGTACCAAAAGGTTTCGTTTGTGCTATTTGTCAATCGTCAAGCTCAGGATCAACATGTACGATTTTTGCATCAACATTGGCGCCGTCTGTGGGAAATTGCTACAAAAAGCCATGGTTAACCGACAGCTTCCAGCAAGCTCATCCGCTTCCAGGCATCTTTCCCATGAAATTCAAAATGTTGTCTTCTTCCTCAGCCCGTACCAAGTTTCACCCAAATCTGTTTATGGAAACCCAAACCAGACCATTATCATCCCAAGTCCTCAATGACAAAAAAAAAAAAAAAACTCAAGACGTCCTCTGTAATAATTGACATGCGGATTCTAAATTCTGCTCAAGACGCACCTCCATTTTCCTCAAGAAAAATTCCTTCGATCTCGAAATTGACAAGGAAAAGTACAACATCAAACTGATTCAACCTCTCCCTATTACCAATACTATCAAACCCACCTTTAGAATTCCTCTGATCCTCAATTCAATCATCTTCCGGCATCATACACCTCTGTTCTGTCGGTTTTCCCTTCCGATTATGCCAATTATTCCTCGACTTATCCTCCCTTTTCTCATAATCCCAACCACGACCCTAATAACCCTAATCAAAGCCTCAAAAACCCTAATTTTATTCCTGAAATTCAACTTGAGGAAATTTACGGCTTTTAGCAATGAAGAAGAGACTCCGAGAGCCCAAACCCATAGTCTCCATACTCGCCTCCTGCATTGGCCCATCGCTAATCAAACACTTAGCTTCATACAATTTTACCGTTAGACCCCAATCCCTGAAGCTCCTTCAGTCATGGCTGACTTTCCAAAAGCAAGAAATCCCCGAAAAGGATCTTAAGAAGCTATGGAAAGGACTCTTTTACTATTTTTGGCACTCCGACAAAGTTTCAAATCAATTGTGTAGCGCCCCGAGTTCTGTTAACCCGGATTGCCACGTCATCTTCTTTTGCCTTAATTTCAAAATCAATTTTCGTGGAAATAACCTAATTTTGAAATCACATTTGTAATTGAAAAACTGTATCGACAAGTAAAACTCATAGAAATTTAAAATTTAAATATCATATTTTAGAAATAGCGGAAAACGACAAAATGTTATCAATATTCGAATACAAAATTTTCAAAGAGATAATAAATTCGATAGTCAAATTTTTCTATGCCACCACTGTCGGATCAATCACGATCGCCTCCGAAGTCTGCAAATATTGTTAAAAATAGCAGAGTGAGTATTTCGAAGAAATACTCAGTAGACTGGTAGTTCGAGTTTTGGTGTTTTGGGTTGGCTTAGTTATGGAGGTGCTCTTGTTTCGGGTTTGGGGTGTTACTGCTGCTGCTTAGTTTGGGTGTTACTGGAGGTGGCCTGCTGGTGGAATGGTGTGGTGTTGGTTGGGTGGCTATGGCTGCAGCTCGATTGGCTGCAGTTAGTGCGTTTGAATGAAGCAGTAAGCTGACTGCTTGTGTGTGGTATCGTGTTGATTTTGGTTTCACAACTGTGGGGGTGAAAATGGTGAATGGGTGTTCGTTGGGTGAGCTTGAATGGTGGTTTTGGTCTGAGCAGTGGGGTGTTGTGTGACTGCCTACATTGATTTAGCAGTTGGGATTGAGGCTGTGAGGAGCTGTTTCAGCCCGTGTGTTTGCTTGCAGTGTTAATGGTGTGTGAGTTTGCAGCTGTGAGTGCAGTGTTGGTGGTGTAGTGGTGTAGTGGCTTGCAGTGACATTGCAGTGGAGGTTGGTGGTGAAATGTGAACTGCATTGTTCATTGTTTGAGTTCACTGTTGATGCTAGAAATGGATTTTCTAGCATCAATGGTGTCTCACATTGGGAATAGAGAGAATGTTGGAGAGATAGACAAATTTTCTTACCAATTGGATATGGAGTGAGTATGAGTGTGAGTGGAGTGGAGTGAATGGGGTATGAATAGTGGTAGAATTAGGGCACAAAACCCTAGACGGGTTATTGGGCCAAATTATTGGGCTTTAGGGTTTTCTAATTGGGCTGAAATAAATAATATCCGGTTTTGGGCTCATTTAATTGGGTTTAAGTGAATTGGGCTAAATGAATTAAAATTCAAGGTATTGGACTCAAATAATTGGACTATAATAATTGGGCTTATGTAATTGGACTTGAAATCAATAAAAATTGGATTTAAATAAAATAATTCGAAATTGATAATAAAATTATTATTCGGGATCGGATTCGATCGAATACATTTGAATTCAATTTTACAACGGCTAGACGAACGCGCTTCTCTAAAAATTAGGGTTAACATTTTAGCGACGCGTTTTTCGAGAAAACTAATTTATATAAATAAAAGTTCGCGGTCGCTACAAATTGACACTTGTTAATGGACTTACGTCCCTGTTTTTTACCTTCGAATTCCTTGTTTCGTTGTAGTATTTTAATAAATATGTTTTGACTCTTCGGCGAGAGTGGCCAGGAATTGACCGCTTGAGGTTGGACAATTTTTACTTGCTTATACGTAGGTTTGTGAGGACATTGTTTGAATTGATGAAACTTAAGCAATGGGATTTGGAATTGCTGGGGGAATATATATGGATGTTTTGGAGAACGATGGGTTTATGGCAGACGATAGGTTGCAGGGGAATGGAGTGAATCATCATATTGTATCAATTTTCTTGGAGGAGCTGAAAGAGGCAAGTTTTCCTTTGAGGAAGGAGGTGGTTGATGAGATCTTTGATCCCCCTTCTTGTGGCTTTGATAAAGAGTAAAAACAGGATTCTGGTGAGAAAAGCAACAATTATTTTTCAAGCAAAGTCAGAATCTGTCATCACAATTGACACGTGCCAAGTGAGTGAACCTTGCTCTTATGCAATCCTCATAAGCATTATCCTGAAAACAGGGGCGGAGCCAGGAATTCATCATACGGGGGGCTAAAATTTTTAAAACGTAATGTACGAATAAAATTTATATATAACAAGGAAAATTGTAATACAATATTACCTATTACAGTTGTACCCGACGATGTTTTATAGTATAAAATTCATCTATAATAGAATCTAGATCTAAATTTATACTAAATTCTCGTTCAATGTTTAGTGTTAAACAATTGGCCAAAAAACCATCATCCATTTTGTTACGAATTTCCATCTTCACATGTTTCATTGCTGAAAATGCTCGTTCTACAGTAGCTGTTGAAACTGGTAGTGTAAGTACTAAACAAATCAACTTAGTCAAAATGACGTAACTCTCCGACCTTCTACTTGCAACCAATTCCCGACATAAATCAGACAATGTAGGCACTTGAAATCGAGGATCAAAAATCACATCGTTCTGATAATGTTGCAACTCAAATTTCAAACAATAAATATCTTGCTGTGTAAAATTTTCAGGATAAAACATCTCTGCAAGCTTACAAATATTATCCATGTTAAATGATTCAAAAGAATTTTGTGGATCCAAAGCCGTACTGAGAGAAAGGAGTTCTAATTATATCTCATTAAATTTTGTATCTAACTCCATCATCAGAAAATCTACGGCTGCATTGAAGATATCAAAGTGATAATGATGTTCAATGGTAGGATACTCACGACCACGAGAACGACCAACCATGTATGAACCATCAAAGTCGGGTATATGTATATCATTTTCTCCGCAAAAAAGGTTCACCTCTTGAAGAAATTCTTCCCAGCCATCTTCTCTCAATGCTTGAAGGATGCCTTTTGTAGTATGGACAAATCTCATAGCAATTAAGATGTCTTGAGTTTTCTTTTGAAGGGCCTGACAAAGTACATCTGTAATTGCCAATATTCTACGCATTAAATGCAAGATAAATACAAATTCAAATGTTGTCATGCTTTTGTATACACCACTAACTTCTGACCGAGATCTTCAATTTGAAAAATGATCACTAAGATACTCAAGCACCTTGTACGTTGCAGCATACATATCAATCAAACTCTTCACAGAGCTATAATGAGAAGACTAACGAGTACCTCCGGCTCGTTGCAAATTACCAATCTGATTAGCCCCACTTCCTGACTCTCGTTCTCCAATTTCCAGCAAATGCTCAATTTCTTTTCTTTGAGCACTTTTCAACTCAGTAATACGCTTAGGAGACGATGTAATCATATTAATAGCACAAGCCAAACGAGAAAAAAAATCATTAATATCTGAGACATCCCTAGCTGCAGAAACCAATGTGAGTTGTAAACGGTGGGCAAAACAATGGACATAGTATGCATATGGACAATCTCTAAGAAATAATGCATGTAGGCCATTCCAAGTACCACACATATTATTAGCACCATCATACCCTTGGCCTCTCATGTTTTGCACTTGAAGATTAAAACGGACAAAAACATCAGAAATTTGATTCTTAAGAGTTGATGAAGTAGTGTCACTAACACGTTTGATTGCAAAAAACCGTTCTGTCAATATTCCATTACTAGTCACATACCTCAAGACAATGGCCATTTGTTCTCGTGAAGATTCATCCCGTGCTTCATCAACTAGAATACAAAATCTTGCGTCCCCAACTTTGTCACGAATTCTTTGTCGAACTTTATTGGCCATAATGTTTAAAACCTCTTTTTGAATGTCTGGAGATGTGTACGTAGCATTTTTGGGAGCATTACCCAACACAATTTTTCCTACTTCTGTATTCATTTTTCCAAATGCATCCACCATTTCAATGAAATTTCCACGATTAATTGAAGATGGAGATTCGTCATGGCCCCTAAAGGAACAACATTGAAGTGCTAACCACTGAATACTCATAATAGTGGTCTTCAGACGCAAACGATTTTTCTGTTTTTCCTCCATTGATGCAGAATGCATTACCTTGTCAATATGTTGAGTTGGTATCATTAGATCTTCAGCTCTTCTCGTACAACTATTATGATACGATGCAGATGTTGTACCAATATGAATAAGAAATGCACATTTACTGCATTGGTTAACCCTCTTCCAATTATCAAATCCAATGGTAACCAACGATGAAATATTAGATAGAGCACTACCATTGAGAAAAAGGAAACAATAAAAATAATATGCCTTATGTGTTGAAGGTGAATATTCCAACCAAGGAAACTGTTCATACCAACGCTCCTGAAATCGACGTTTCTGCTTTCCAAATTCTTTACTCTGATAGTCCAAAAGTTTTGGTTGATATGATCCAACATTTAGATAGGCTCGCCTAATTTGATTGCGTTCATTAAATGGATGTTCACATATTTGATTTCTTTTTCCTGGATCCCATTCAATAGAATCAGATGGTTCTGAATTAAAAGTAGAAGCTGAAGGCCGTTCAACTTCAGGAGATAAAATTGGATTTGGAATGGTAGTTGTAGAAATTGGAATACTCTGATGTTTGTTGCTTTTCGAAAAGAAAGATAACAAAGTTCTTCCTTTCTTGGAAAAATGTTGATCTTCTTCCATATTAAACCTAAAAGCATAAAGATATGAAATAAGCACAAAGCTCTCATTTTGAAAATTTAACATGAATTCTCAAACTAACATTTCACAATTTCACAACTTTTATCCCCACATTTCTCACTCAATCATAGTTAAATAACAATAACAATTAACAATTTCACAACTTTTATCCCCACATTTCTCACTCAGTCGTAGTTAAATAACAATAACAATTAACAAATATTTCACAATTTCACAACTTTTATCCCCACATTTCTCACTCAATCATAATTAAATAACAATAACAATTAACAAACAATTCAAAATTTCACAACTTTTATCCCCACATTTCTCACTCAATCATAGTTAAATAACAATAACAATTAACAAACATTTCACAACTTTTATCCCCACATTTCTCACTCAATCATAGTTAAATAACAATAACAATTCACAAAGATACAAACAATTCACAATTTCACAATTTTTATCCCCACATTCTCACTCAATCATAGTTAAATAACAATAACAATTCACAATTTCACAATTTTTATCCCCACATTTCTGACTCAATCATAGTTAAATAACAATAACAAATTAACAATTAACTAAATCGAATGAAATAACAATAACCTGAAAGTGGAAGTTGGAGCTGAATCTGAAGCCTGAAGGGAGCTGAAGCTGCTGGACCAAGTGGAATTTGTGAAGCCTCAAGCCGTGAATGCTGCAGTCACAGACAGAACACTGAAATAGATGAAATTGAGAAATTCAAATACTGAAAATTGAAATAGATTAAAGTTCTAAGAATATGAAAGTGGTGAAGCCTCAAACCGTGTTGATTTTGATGAATAAATTCGGCGGAGGTCGAACTTCGAAGTCGACGGTGGTCGAACCAGGTTACAGAACCTCGTCGTCGACGTCGGAATACAGATTTGGGTCTTTGGGGATTTCAAATTTGGGAAAATTCGAAAATGTTAGATTTGTTTTGGTTTGGGTATTTTGTATTTGGAAGTTATTGGGTTTCAGGGTTTCAGTTGGGCTAAATTAGGAAAAGTTGGTTGAGCACTTGAGCTGTTGGCTGAAGAAGTGAAGGAGAAGGACGGTGGCGACTGGAGTCGGTGAAAGGGTTCGTCGGTTCCGGTTCGGGAATTTCAGAATTGGGAGTTCAAATGCACGTGAAAATTGAAAATGGTAAGGGCTTAGGACCTTGGTGGTTTGGGTATTTGGGAAGAAATTGGGTTTTCATTTTGGGCTACTCAATAATGGGCTAAATTAGGAAAATCTTTACTAGGCTAAAATCAATTTTGCCCTAATTTAATGCATCTGGGCTTGGACTACACTGGGCTACAACCCAGTGTAGCCCAGCCCTATATCCGCCACTGCCTGAAAATAAGTTAATAGCAAGATATTTTTTGAATATGTTTTAAAGAGTAAAAAGGATTTATATGCCTATCTTTACAGTTCACGTTTGTTTAAAACTGCACATGAGTTATCAGTCTATTACCTTAATAGTAAATTGGTCCCAACCTTTCAATTTATCTTTTATTATAATTGCACAATTAAACTTCAATTACAAATATGATATAAATTTTCGTTAGATTATCATCTAAATTATTGAACACGTCTTACTTCTACTTTTTAGTAATTGATTTGGTGAAGAGTAACTTAGCTTCATAAAATTAGAGATCTGGTAAAAAAAACAAACAAACTGCATCTCAAATTAATAAAAAAACCTGGGTAGTTTTTCACCCCTGCCCTCGTTCTTCTTCTTCTTCTTTTCGCACTGTATTGTTATTGTTATTGTGACTATCACATGCCGCTTCCGTATGTGTGCGTATGTATGAATATCTGTGCGAACAATTAATGCCATCATCCTTTCGTCCTTGTGCATATAAATCTATTCTCTACTTCCACTAGTGCATGTTTGTGTAGTTACTTCTTCGGCTATCTGTGTGCATCTTTCTCTCCGGCAGTGCGTGAATATATAAATTTTAGTTTGGTTTTGCCTTGGTGCGTATATGTGTATGTATAGATTCATTACTATCACCCTGTTTCTGCAAAGTAATCACTTTGTTTTCTATTTGTTACTGCCAGAAGTTGTTGGCAGTCACTAGATTTTTATCCTCTGGTTTTATTTTATTTTGAGAACCACCACGGCATACGAAACTTGGGGGGGATCATGGAAATCATTATAATGACACCATTCCATGGTTACAGCTTTTATCATAATTGGCTTATTTATAAAGTTGCTTTACACTTTTTTTTCTGCCAATCAAAGTGGATAATCTTGACATCAATGTTATTTGGTTGTGTATACTCTCCTCTCTCACACATATATTTTTCCATTGTACCCATCCCGCACGGCTGCATCACTACGCAACCGTGGCTGCCGTCTCCGTCGCGGAGGTAGCATTTTGGATCGGTGGCGGCGCAACCAAAAATTTTGAAACCTAAGGTTATGATTATTAGATCAGTTTCAATAGATTTGGGAACGAGGGCCTATTTGCAAATTCTGGATTTTTGGGGGCTTTTCCTACAATTAAAGCAAAAGGGCAATTTTGAAATTTTAAAGAAAAGGGACATGTTCTATAATTTCTATATTTTAAGGCCCTCCATTCATAATTTTAATTCATGGTCAATTTTGTAATTTTGAAATATTGACATTAAACGGAATTTTTAAATTTGATCCAAATATTATTCAATTTTAAAATTAAAATTATATTTAAAATTGACGATTTTATATTTTTGTTGAAATAATCAAATGTCGTTATTATTTGTTCATTTAAATTTCATTTTCATATATTGAAATTTAGTTGCAAATTTCTCTCATAATCGCTCATGAATTTTGTTTGTCATCAGTTAATGATTGTGATTATGTTGCTTGATTATTATTATTATTGAATTTTTTCATGGATTTCAAGTCCGTCTTAGTGCTCACATTAAAAGAAATATTTTAAAATAAAAGTGGCACACTCATTTTTTATTTATTTGATTTTCTTCCAAAAAAAAATGGACGTTAACATCATAATTTTGAATTATTACATATAATATCTTGTCCAAATGTGTTATTATATGTGATATTTTTGGAAATTGACATAAAACAGTTAAGGAGTTTATTTGGTCTAGAAATCTCCTTCTATCCAAATGTGTTGGTGTTTTCAAAATCAATATGTTTTGTTAACTAACTCGATTATGTGATTTATTAGTACCTTACAAGCGTATTATATTGTTAGCTCAAATGTGACTTTATAATGATGCATCTAGGCTCTTACCATAATAATGTTCTTTTATACATTAAATTTTATTACATTAACTTGATTAAGTATTAACAGTCCTCTAAAAAGAATCCTGGGTCCGTCCCTACTATGCTCGGGGAAAGACATGGTTAAAAAAAAAAACCCTGTTGGGCCACAAGCCCTGTTAGGCTAAAAAGCCCCGTTGGGCCACAACAAGCCCTATCGGGCCATAATAAACCATGTTGGGCCACAAGCCCTGTCGGGCCAAAAAGCCCTGTTGGGCCACAAAAAGCCTCGTCGGGCCTTTATGGCATGATGCGAGCGATCACCTCAAAACATGTCATGAGCACTCTCTGAGACATACTACGGGCATGATCTCACCAAAACCCGTCACACGCAGGCAACTTCGAGACATGCTGCGGGCATGATCTCACCAAAGCCCTGTCACGCACAGGCAACTCCGAGACATGATGCGGGCATGATCTCACCAAAGCCCTGTCACGCGCAAGCAACTTCGAGACATGCTGTGGGCATGATCTCACAAAAGCCCTGTCACGCACAGGCAACTCCGAGACATGCTGCGGGCATGATCTCACCAAAGCCCTATCACGCGTAGGCAACTCCGAGACATGCTTCGGGCGTGATCTTACAAAAGCTCTGTCATGCGCAGGCGACTCCAAGACATGCTACGGGCATGATCTCACCAAAGCCATGTCACGCGCAGGCAACTCCGAGACATGCTAGAGGCATGATCTCACCAAAGCCCTGTCACGCGCAAGCAACTCCGAGACATGCTACGGGCATGATCTCACCAAAGCCTTGCTACGCACAAAAACACAAAACCTTGCCCCGTGGAAGCATCATCACGAGCACTTCGTAGGAAAAAATTAGTTCTAAAAATCATCGAGCAAAATGATCGATCTTAAAAGCCCCAAACTTTCTTTCCTAGATCTATGTACTCAATGGCCTATCAACACATCAACCTAGAAACTCGAGCTACTTGGCCAAAACATGGCCTTGTAACACGTCTCGAGCTCATAAATAAACAAGACTCGAGCTACTTGGCCAAAATATGGCCTTGTAACACGTCTCGAGCTCCTTCAACATAACTCGAGCTACTTAACCAAAACATGGCCTTGTAACACGTTTCAAACTTCTTCAATATGACTCGAGCTACTTGTCCAGAACATGACCTTGTAACACGTCTCGAGCTCATAAATAAATAGGACTTGAGCTACTTAGCCAAAACATGGCCTTGTAACACGTCTCAAGCTCCTCAAACACGACTCGAGCTACTCCGCCAAAACATGGCCTTGTAACACGTCTCGAGCTCCTTCAACATCACTCGAGCTATATGGTCAAAACTAGCCTAGTAACATGTCTCAAAGTGATTAAACAAACAACACTCGAGCTACTTGACCTAAAAACGGCAAAGTAAAACACTCGGGCTATCTCTTATAAGTACTCGAGCTACTAGGCCAAAAATTGGCCAAGTAAAACGCTCGAATTGATTTCAAACAAAAACTCAAATTACTTGATCAAAAAGGGTCAAGTAACATGCTCGAACTCATTATCAAGGTTATTGGCCAAAAATTGGCCAAGTAACAAGCTCGAGTTACTTTTTTAATACAAAACTCGAGCTTATTAGCCAAAAATTGGCTAAATAACGAGCTCGAGCTACATACAAATTACAAATCGCACAAAGACTTAAGCTTGTTGTACCGCGTTGCATCTCACCTCATAGCTTAAGCATGTATCTGCGACCTGGATGCACGGGGGCCTGTGATACATAAAAATATCGATAGACCCGAGCTCGACCTACCTGACCCGAACTTTAGGCCCAATCTTGGCCCAGTCCAACTGGGCTGATTCTGGGGTCGGGTCCATTATGAGGTCGGGCCTAGAAATACTAGTCCTACTTAAGTGCAAATCCCTAGTCCATTACAAATTTTACTCTAACACAAATTGTGCACTTCTAACACAATACAAGCACCTAAAATAACTAGAATTACAGGAAGTTCAGTCCTTCCAGGACTCCCCCTCCAACATCTATAAATACATAACTTAGCCTCGATTAAGGTATGTTTTTTACATAATATCGCAATATACAATTTTTCACATAATTCTCTCTCTGACTTAAGCATCGGAGGGGCGACGAGGACACACCTCGATGCCTTTGTTTCAGGTACCAGAAGGTTTCGTTCGTGCTCTTTCTCAATTGTCAGGCTCGGGATCAACAGGTACGATTTTTTGCATCAACAATTTCAATTCAAAAGTAATTGTCTACATATAGAATAATCATAAATTGACTATATCAAATGAATTGAATAGATTTGAGAAAATCTTGAAAGAAAAAAAAATGTTATTTGTTTATGGGTTCTGAAATCTTCACAAACCTCATGACTTATAAAAAAAACCTTTTAAAAAGTTTCAATTGAATATTCATGGCTTTTAGAGATTTTTAAAAAGTCCTTAGAAGACTCAATTGAATATATCTAAACATTTAGATAAGTTTTTAGAAGTCTTAATTGAATACACATAAACTTTCAAATCCTCAAAAATCTTTAAAAGTCTCAAATGAATACATCCCTAAAAGTCTCAATTGAATATTCCCGTAGATTTATTATGAATTTTCAACTTATATCTTATTCATTTTTTTAATTTTTTTGCAAATATGAACCTACAATTATAAAGTAATAAATTTTTTCAATACTCATTTAACTTTATGAAAAATTGTTAATTCATCTTTTGAATAATACAAATTGATGATAGTGAAATATTAGAAGAAATATAGAAAAATATATTGGAGCGACTACCTATTGAAACTCTGAAAATGACTCTACGCGTGTGTCGATTGTGGAGAAACACATCTAGAATTCTAATGCTATTAACAACGTTTCGTAGACTTGCACACGGACCTGACGTATTCTTACCGAATACCATTGTGAGTATATACTCATAATACAGCTAGAGCATATATGTTAACAAATATTTAATATATATTTTTTTTTATTGAAGCTTGAATTGAAAACATGGAGTGAGAGGATGATGTTAATACAAGGAAACGTAGTAAACACCACTATCAACCGATATGTTGAAATTGTTTGTCGATACAGGAGAGAAGGTAAAAATTCTAATTGAGAATAATGGAATCTATTTTAAATATTGAGTTCACGAATTTTAAAAAATTTAAATTTTTCGATTTAATGTTTTTGTAGTTTTTGCATTTATATTTTTATGATTTTGCTTTCTGCATTCCAGCAATATTGGAAATGAATGAGTTAGAAGTTCAAAAATTGTTGACATCGGTGGAAACGAAGATAGTTAAAGGTGAGCCTGTCATTGATTTGCAGCAGTAATTACGTTCCTCGATTAATTAGTACGATTCAACAGAGAAGGTCTTCTAACTATGTGTTCAGGAATAACCAAATAGATTTTACAGGCTAACCTTACCACTTTTGACATATAGGACTTTAGTGCGCCCATTTTTTACCTACCTCGTATTTTTGCTACAATTGAACTTTGAATTGATATGGAGAGGATCAGTAGGAATTTCCATTTCATTTTATAGAACTTTGAATTTTTTTACATATAATGGATTTCATATATTTGTCGTTCAAGATGATATTGTGGTGGTTTATTGTGTTTATTGATTATTATTTTATTTGTCAACGTAATTAACCAAGTCAATTGTTTATTTTCCCTGAGAGTAAATTTTATGTTTAGAATATCACGTTATCTCTCCTAAGTACTTGTAACTCCCCAACTTTTCATATATCTTGAGGTATTATAAAAAATAGTTTCATTTACTTTTATTTACTTAAAATGCGGAACGATAAAATTCTTCAATAAACAAACTATTGGAAGATGCATAAATTTAAATTTGAATCATAAAATCGTGTTTAAAAAAAACTAAACATCATCAACTAATAAACTCAATATTAATGTTTGAACAAGACAAACTACTAAATTTAAAGGTAGTAAAACTTGATATTCTCGTATGTCGAAATTCCTTGGCAGTCCGCTACACCATTCCACCAATGCTCCAATCGACCCGAACTAGTATGTAAAAATTTGTAATAGTGAGTATTTAAAAAAAAACACCTAATAAGATATGTGCAGTTTTCATACGCAATTATATAACAATAATATAGACAATTCATACCACATTTCTCTTTATGGAATATATCGGTGACCAAGCGACATACCCATCATTTCTCATTTTAAATTCCCGAAAGATTTCACATTTCATTAGGTCGAACCCGAAGGTCCACTGGCAATTTATGCATAAATTATTGAACATAAAAGTATACAGAAACATACCACTTGCACAAAAAGTATCTTACTTTGATTGATCAAACGAGTTTTTGATAATAAAAATGTACTTAGAATTTACAAATGTTTTATATGAAAATTGTTGTGTAAAATTATGTGGTAGTGAATTATGAAACAATGGCACACTATTTATAGTTTAAAAATAGTAATTGATTCATAGTACAATTGTGATTGGATAAAAACGTGTACAAACTTGGATATGAATTGAATCTTGATAAAACAAATCATATTATGACACATGTATTTGAATTTGTATAAAATGCATATTTAATATATATCACAATCAAAGTGATAGAGTTTGTATTGTATTTAAATAGAAAGATTCCTAAAAGTAGAGTTACCATGACAACGTACATGTTGGGATAAATATACAAGTCACATGAGAATCTGTTTGTATCCAAACACGTGCAACAAGCGAATATAAAAGTTTGGTGATATTTAATTTAAATTAAATACTAATAATAACAATTTCTATAAACTTCAATATATTGGGTCTAACTAAACCAAATTAACTCTTTCTCGAGTCTAATTTACATGATTAAAAACGAGCTATCCAACGAGACCCATATTGATATATTTTTTTGTCGCTTTAACAAGGTCTAAATATTTAGCCCAAAAATTTAAGTTAATACATATATCACTTTAATCCCTCAAGTTCCGAAAATAAAAATATGACATGTAAATTAATTAAATTCTATTCTAAAATTTTTGGGACATTACAGTACTTGTATGTATTAGTATAAAGTCCATCAACCCTCATCCTAATTTTCCCTTGTATAGTCCATCTCCATTATACTCTTGCTCTCTCTTACTTCTTGTCACAGAAAATAGCTAAAAGAGATTGAGATTTTGAATTTATCTCATTATGTAAATTTTAGTTTTCATACTCTATTCATTTCTCAGCCCCTCTAGTCGAACGCCATCAAGCGGTCTTTGCTTTAGTTACATCAATCTCTTCCTTATGTTAGAACAATTTTATGCAATTTTCTATTTTAGTTAATTTTTTGCTAAAACAATAAAATATTACAGCAATTCAATAGAGAAGGGCATTCGGACTATGTTTTCAAATATAGGGAAAATTATCTACAACCCTACAATTGAAGATTAGTTTTCATAAACAAAGGGGTTAAGTTTAAAATTCAAATCTTAGTTAGTCAATACTAAATAGATTTTTAATTGTAATTATTATATCAAACCGATCATTTTTCCCATCCCTTCTCTCTCTATATATATATCATCTTCCTTTTCTCTATAACAGACACCGAAGGTACCATCGCCACCGTCGGTGGCGCTCACGTTGTCGCTGATGCCACCGCCGGTGACATCCACCGATCTACAGGATCTGGCTCCGAAACCACCAATTGGACCTCATCCTTTGCCCAGTACTTCTACCCTCCCTTTACCTTCGTCAAACATCACTCCTCTAACAATCCATCCAGCGACAAACCTCACTCTAATTGTGTATTGAAGTTTTTGTTTGTGTATTAATTGGTCTTCTGCACAAGTAAACAAATAGGCCAAGTATAGATGAGAACTGTGTACTGAAGTTTTTGTTTACTTCATTTTTCTCTCTTGTGTGCGTGTGTGTATTTTTTCCCCGGGGAGGGGGTGGTGTTGGTTAGGCAGCATGCTTAGCAAGTTTGGTCTGAATTTCATGGAACAAGAGAAATATACTCTATTCTAACGAACCAGAAAGATTAAATTGGGTGTGGGGTGGGGTGGAGTGGAGTGGAGTAAGTTTTTTTTTTTTTTTTTTTAACAGCAGCAACTTTCTCGGCATAAAACTGAATATTGTTGCCTTGTTTCACTATCATTTTACTCGTGGAATTAGGAACTACATCTTTTTCCCATGTTGCTGGAGATTTTCTTTGTAGCCTGCTTTATAGTTTGCTATTCTTCTATTATGCATTATGCGCAGCCATTGTAGCATGCTGTTTTGAATATTAAAACTTGTTTGATAAAGGGACGAGCTTGTTCATGAACTCTAAGTTTATGAGGCTTTTTTCCTCATTGCTTTCTCCCAAAGGATAGGTAGACACATTGATCATTCTTGTGGAAGGGATCAATGTTGAAAGTATGTAAAAGAAATGTTTTTTTTTTCCTAAGTTGCTGCTGCAGAGTATCAAACTTCTCATATGATGCCCACTACTTTTTTTATATAATTGATCTACATGATGTCATCTTTAAGAATATAAATACAAGAGGGTTATTTGTACATTAAAGTTAGTTATGGTTTGAAGTAAAATGAGATTTAACATAATAGTTGTATATTGTTGTGGATTTGGGGTGATTGTTGTTGTGGATTTGAGGTAAAGGTATAATTTATGGTTTGTGGATTTGAGTTGAAGGTGGTAGTGGTAGTGGTGATCCCTTGGAGATGATGGTGATGGTGACTGATGGTGCTGGTATGTGACATGTGCAGATTTGTTTGTGGTGACCCTTTATGACCAAGTATGTATTTATTGTGACTGGTTGTGACTAATTTTCTGTTAATTGTGATAGATTGTGACTTGATCACATACTGTCACAGTTAAAATACCTAATTACAGACAGTCACATTGAAGACAAATGTAGTCACGTAAAAGATATATTTGGTCACAATTAGTCAAAGATAACATATGTTAGTGACTTGGTTGCGTACATTCACAAATTAAACGGTCACATACAGACTACATTGAAGACAAATTTGGTTACAATTAGTCACAAATAACATAAGTTAGTGACTTGGTTAAATGGATTTAGAAATTAGATTGTCAAAGACAGTTACATTGAAGACAAAGTTGGTAACAGATAGTCACATATAACACCTGTCTGGTCACAAAATAAATCTGATTATAGATAACACAGTTAATCACAAATTTAGGATGATTCCATGGGGTGGGTTGTAATCTCTAAAAAAAGGTTTTAAATTTTTTGAATTTTTTTTAAAAGTTGGGATAGAATGGGGATGGGTAGAGGTGGTTTCGGGGTGGATATAAGCTCCATAAAAGTTTTTCCATTTTTGAAATTTTTTTGCAAGTTGGGATGGGGTGGGTGTGATATTGTTTCGAGACCCGAGTGAGGTATAATCTCAAGAAAAGTTTTCAATTTTTGAATTTTTTTTTTTTTTACATGTTGGGTGAGTGGGGTCCATGGGGTGGAGGTAGTTCTGGGGTGGAGTCTAGTCTTCATAAAAGATTTTTAATTTTTGAAATTTTTTTCCAACTTGGGATGAGGTATTCAATTTTTTAGAAATTTTACAGGGTGGGGTGGGAGTGGGATACTATTAATTTGATATATTATTAATTTGGTGGAGGTGGAAGTGGGTTGGGTGGGGTGGTTAATTCCAATTCATATATATTATATATATTATTAATTGAAATTAATATCTGAAATTTGAAATAACTTGACAAGTTTGTTAGTTTTGAAATGTAATTTTTATATGTAAGAGTTATGTCTTGAACACCCATCAACCCTTGTCCTAATCTCCCATTATCCAGTCTATCTCCTTTATATGCTCGATCTCTCTTTCTTTCTTCTTGTCACAGAAAATAGTTCGGAGATATTGAGATTTTGAGTTTTCTTTTTTTAATGTTGATTTAATGATTTTGACCTACTTTTCTTAATGTCCTTTTCTACTCGTGGGTGATGGGGGAGACACCTTTTGGGGGTGGTGGTGTTTCAAATGCTGTGAACTTCAAAATGTTTTAATTTAGTAGAACTACAACAAAGAGCATAGAAGTCTTTTTACCAGTAGAAGCAGGGACGTAGCTAGGATTTCAATGTTGGGGGAGGGGGGCGAAAATACGGGGGGTTCCGCCCCCGAAATTTTTTTTTTAATTAAGAGAATTGAAAACGACGATTTTAAGTACTGAAATTCAATGTTCAATTCAATCACTACTGACTATTCTATTACTTAATTCTTAAATTCAAATATTCAATAACTAACACAATTACACAAACTAACAGCAACTACTCAACTTAATTCTTAAATTCAAATATTCAAGAACAAGTAAACATGCATTATGCATAAACTAGGAAATGGGTTTTAATTAGTTGGGCTTGGGAATTGGGAACTTAGGTTTTGAATTGTATTTGGGCTATTTATTTATTTAAGTAACTATTGGATCTTTTGTTTAGATCTAAGATTTTTGTATGGTTGAATTTTAAATTGTAAGTTATTTACTTAATATTTATTACTGGAAAAAAAATAAAAAATTTCAAAATTTTGGTGCGAGTCAAAATCTTGGGAGGGCGAAACTGAAAAATACATTACAAATTAACAAGGAATAGTGTACCAGTGGACAATGTTGAGGGGGTGGTCGCCCCCTCCCGCCCCCTAGCTCCGTCTCTGAATAGAAGAATATGGATGGTAGTGTCAAACTGCATGAGGTTTTCGGAATGTAGCAAAATTCTCGACAAAATCACATATTCTAAAAGCATAAAGGTGTTATCAAAAAAAAACATAAAGGAAGAAAAACATTTATGAGTCAAGTGTCAATATACTAAATAGTTGTGCATAGATACTGTCCCGTATAACTTAATCTTTGTGAATTCAATCTTATCTGGTGATAATCTTTCCTTCACTTTGACGCCATGTCCCTATTTCGAGCATATCACTCCTGTTTCACAAATCAATATAAGAAATATCAATAAAAACATCGACATCCCTAAAACTTGAATCAATATTAGAATGTCCAAGCTATTTACACTACCACAGGATATTTATAGATCTCAAAATGCATAAGAGCAGTCAACCATATGAGATGCAATTTTCTCATGGTAAGCATAACTGCAAATCCCTCAGTTGAAAACCCAACACTTTCAAGCAGGGGCGGACCCACATGGGGTCATGTGGGGTCAGATGACCCCACAGTTTTTTTTTTTTTTTTTCGAGTTTTAGGTTTTTTTTTTTTTTTAACCATAACAGCAGCCCAGCCCAATCCACCCAAGCCCAACTGCCCCAGCCCAATTGTAATAGCGCGATTTCACTCTACAGCCCAATCCATGAAATCAAAAATCACGGTCCAAATCCAAACTCCAATCCACTCTTCAGTCCTCACCTCAATCGAATTCGATTCCAAACCAACCTGAGCTCCAGCCCCAGTAGTCCGGTTCCTTCTCGCGACGGCGCGACCTGAACGGCTGAACTCCACCTCTGACCTATCATCCGCTGGCCACAGCTTCCGCTCCAGCCTCCAGAGTCTCCAGACGGACCAGACCTGTAGTGAAACCGTGCGTGGCTGCTTCTTCTTGACCTGCGTGGCTGGCTGCTTCTTCTTCGAACTTCGAAGCTTCTTCATCTTTCAATAATCGGCAGCAAGCCAGCAACAGTAACCTTAACCTACTGTAAGTATTCCAAATTTCCAATGGCTTGGGTCTTTTTTATTATTAGCTAATTCTTTGGATTTGCGACTGTTTGGCATTTGGAATTGGGGTTTTGATTCCTTCATCGATTATTTATATGATTTTGGATTTTGGTGTTTTTGAATAATTGAATATATGCATATTTGTCATTTGTGATTGGATTGTTAATTTGCTATGACTTATGAGGAGTTGCACTTGCCCTGTTGCCCACAGACTCCAGTTTGCAATTGGTTAATCTCCATTCTCCAGTGCTTTGCAATTGCAGCTCTGGATTGAATTGTGTAGAAGTAGAAGTGTAGAACACTAGATAGTCTAGATTGAATTGAATGTTGTAGTCTGTGGACCTGTGTTTTTGAATTGAGATTATGGTTTGCATGATTCTTGGTTATCCCAATAGTCAGAACATCCATGATCCAACACACCCGCTAACGATGTATTTGACAATATTGATAACGATGTAATGATACGACGTTTTCAGAGTATGAAAACTCGTAGGCTACAATTGTAATAGCGTATTGTCGTATTTTCGTTAATGATATGTAGTTTTCAATATTTTTGAATTCTCATTTTTTACCCCACAAGACGAATTGTCTGGGTCCGCCCCTGCTTTCAAGCATGGTCACATCCGGATTCCTGCACAGTTGATTTTGATATGAAAATAATGGGATTGTAGTAGATAAACAAGGAAAACTCTTGAAGCATAATCAACAATAATGCTTGAATAGAGAATCTCAATACTACATGACATGATTTTCCATTCCTTATGGCACATAATTATCTGAAGACATTAGAAACTGAAGAAGATGTAAATGGAAATAGATAAAGCATAATTAGCAAAGAGACAATGATTATTAAGCATCTACTAACAATATAAATGAGGAAATCAGTTTCTCTTACCAAAATAGATTAGAATCCAACATAGAAACGATCAAGCTCGGAGAGAGAAATCCGTCAGTTAAATTTATAATATATCTTACTTTCTTTTCGGTAGTGTGTTAATAAAAGAATTCAAATTTCAAACCAACTCAGGGAAAAAAAAAAATTAATTTAAAATTTTTTTTTTTTGTAATTACAACTTTCAACGCATTTTTCACATAGAAAACATTGAAATTTGGATATGGCTATTTCTAGAAGAATTGTAGCCCTTCGAGTTATCTTTCCAACGAAATTTGAATCATCGTAATCGGATATCGATAGAGAAAGTTATGATGAAAATACTGACGACTGCTCAACCCTTGCTCGACTTTCGCTAGAGGCTCGCTCGAGCGACCAATGCAGTAACTTTTTGCCCCAGTTTCGCCGACATGATTGATGATCATGTAATTATACAACGTTATCAAAGTATGATTTTGCTAAATTAAAAATCGGTACTTTCTTTTATACGTTTTTTGATTTTTTTTGTTAATAACGTATCTAAAAAAAATTTCAGATTCATATTTTTCACGAAAAATTGCAGATCGCCAATTTCCACATTTTTATCGCTACCAATTTTTATTTTTCATTTATGTATCAAACGCATTATCCTCTACTAACAAAGTCATGAAGAAACCCACAGAGATACATCCAGGGGTGGACGCAGAACATTAAAGTTATGGAGGCACAATCGAACTTGCAAAAAAGTTGGGAGAAATTTTACAATCGAAAATTTAAGTAAAAAAAAAAATCATACCTCATGTAATTTTATATCCGAAAATTACATAGGATATGACTTTTTTGGATGTAAAATTTTGAAATTTTTTGATGTTATATTCCATATAAAATTTCATAATAAAATGATGAAAATTATATTGAGAAATTTGTATCGCAAAAATAATAAATGTTAATGAAATAATTGATTTTTTTTATAAAAAAAAATGCGAATTAGACGTCTTTCTTTAAGACTCACGTTTAACATATTTTTAACTATTTTCGATATCTATTTGGACTATTCGATATGCCCACGGTATAGTTCTCGAAATAAGCTTTGAGATGACATAAATAATTTGTAGATTCGATTAACGTACGATCGTCAGAGAATTTTTAAAATTAGCATATAATCGAAATTCAAATTTATTGTGATTTTGCCCATGGATATAAAGCGGCATGCTTAATCAAATCAACATTAAATTAGTCTATATAACTTGCAAAACATTAAATTAGCAAACATTTTTACCTTAATAGACGTGCATTAACAAATCCACTTCTAAAAGCCATATAAACAAATTATATTACATGTATAGATAAATTGCTAGCACTTGAAAGGCAAGTCTTACAATTTAATCCCTGAAAGAGATTGGCAATTGTTTCAACTGTAGCAGTATTATTAAGTTCCACCTCACTACCTTAGGCCTTCCGAGCCCGGTCAGAAGAATTTGTTGGATAAGGTCAAGCTTTGCTTAATGACTTAAGGATAAAGTCAATTTCTTCTTGACTAAGGAAACAAGTCATGCAAGAAGAAGGCAAATTGGATTTTTCCTCTTTTGCCACTTAATGACCAGCTAAATGCCAAAATTGTCAACAATAGTGGCTGGGAATTTGCTGGACAATAGTTGGCAATTAGCTGGTCATTAAGTGGCAAAAGAGGAAAAATTTAATTTGCCTTCTTCTTGCATGACTTGTTTCCTTAGTCAAGAAGAAATTGACTTTATCCTTAGTCATTAAGCAAAGCTTGACCTTATCCAACATTTCTCCCACTTAAAGTCAATTTTGTAATCCTTCTTCCTTTTCTACACTTGCCATCTTTATGCTGCTCACATATCTGCTAGGCCAATAAAAGATCGACACCAAATAAATTTGTCGTTGTTGATCGGCTTTGTTAACATATCAGCTAGGTTGTCTTTTGTATGAATTTTCTGTATATCCACACTTCCTTCTTCCACCTTCTCACGAACAAAGTGATACTGAACTCGTATGTGCTTTGTCCTTGAATGAAATGCTGGATTCTTTGCTAGATGCAAAGCGCTCTGACTATCACAAAACATAGTAATCTTCTCTTGTTTGTGTCCGAGCTCCTCCAATAGCATTTGCATCCATATTGCCTCTTTGCTAGCTTGTGTAGCCGCGACATATTCTGCCTCCGTCGTAGAAGTAGCCACGATAGACTGCAGTTTTGAAACCCAGCTTACAGCTCCTCCAGCAAGAGTAAACACATAACCTGAGGTGGACTTACTTTTGTCAAGATCACCTGCATAATCTGAATCAACATACCCTCTAACAGTAAAGTCTGATCCTCCATAACATAATGCAGCATTTGAGGTACCCTTGACATATCTCAAGATCCTCTTTACAACATTCCAATGCTCTTTACCAGGATTCGCCATGTATCGACTAACCACTCCCACTGCTTGTGCAATGTCTGGTCTTGTACAAACCATAGCGAACATTAAGCTACCCACTGCTGATGCATACGGCACTCGAGACATTTCCATCCTCTCTGCTTCATTGCTAGGACTCATACTTGAGGATAACTTGAAATTAATAGGAAGAGGGGTAGAAATTGGCTTACAATCCTGCATGTTGAAGCGTCGCAAGATTTTCTTCAAGTAGTTTTTCTGAGAAAGCCAAATATTCCTATTATTTCTGTCTCGGTAAATTTGCATCCCTAGAATCTTGTTTACTGGTCCCAAGTCCTTCATTTCAAATTCCCTAGCCAGCTGTGCCTTTAAATCTGTAATACGATCTTTGTTGGGGTCTTCTACCAACATGTCGTCAACATACAACAGCAGAATAATGAAGTTACCATCACCAAATCTCTTGTAGTAAACACAAGGATCTGAACTATGTCTGTTGTATCCAAGGCTCATGATGAAGGAATCAAATCTCTTATACCAACATCTCGGCGCCTGTTTGAGACCGAATAGAGATTTGTTCAACCTGCAAACCAAGTTCTCTTTTCCTTTTTCTTCAAAACCTTCTGGTTGGAGCATGTAAATTTCTTCTTCAAGTTCTCCATGAAGAAATGCAGTTTTCACGTCCAACTGCTCTAAACATAAGTCAAATGTAGCACACATCGCCAGGACTGCTCGAACTGTTGTAAGTCGAACAACAGGAGAAAATATTTCATTGAAATCTATACCTTCTTTCTGAGCAAATCCTTTTACCACCAATCTAGCACGATACCTCTCCACTTGGTCATTGCCATCTCGTTTGATCTTGTAAACCCATTTGTTCCCAATGGCCTTCCTTCCTTGTGGTTGTGGAACAAGATACCATGTTTTGTTTTTATGGAGAGCTTCAATTTCTTCTTGCATTGCTACCATCCACAGAGAAGCTTCTTGGCTTTTTGTAGCCTCATGGAAAGTTGACGGCTCTCCATCCTCTGTTAGTAGGCAGTATGCGACATTTCCCTCCATAATGTATTCTGAGTGCCAAGCTGGTTCTTTTCTCTCCCGAGTTGACCGTCGAACTTGTGGAGTTGCAAACTCAGCTTGTTCTTGTTCATCGTGCTTTGGTGCTGCTTCAGAAAAATTTGGAACTCCTTGTTCTTTCCTTTCTTCAACTTTAACTGTAGTAGTCTCTGGTTTCTCTTTTGAAGTGCTATCATTTTCTTGTACCCTATCTTCTACAAATACAACATCCCTGCTGATTAGCACATTGTGGGCAGTGGGATCCCACAGGCGATACCCCTTAACTCCATCAGCATACCCTAAGAAAATACATTTCCTGGATTTTGGATCCAGCTTCGATGTTTCTTGGGTGTTGTACATAACATAAACAGGACTTCCGAATGTATGTAAGCGAGAATAATCAACTGACTTACCAGTCCACATCTCCATCGGTGTTTTCAGATCAATTGCGGTTGATGGTGATCGATTGATCACATAACAGGCGGTCTTGACTGCTTCTGCCCAAAATGACTTGGCCATCCCCGCAGTTCTCAACATTGCTCTTGTCCGTTCTAACAAGGTTCTGTTCATCCGCTCTGCTACTCCATTTTGTTGTGGAGTGTACGCCACTGTAAGCTGTCTTTTGATACCTTCTTGTTGACAGAAGCTATCAAATTCAATACCAGTATATTCTCCTCCATTATCTGTCCTTAAACACTTGATCTTCTTATCAGATTCAAGCTCAACCCGCGCTTTGAATATTTTAAAAACTGGAAATACGTCTGCCTTCCTTTTGATTGGATACACCCAACATCTCCTGGAGTAATCGTCAATAAAAGTTACAAAGTATTTTGCTCCTCCTAGGGACAAAACTGGTGTTTGCCAAACATTGGAATGAACCAAATCCAAGATAGCTTTACTTCTAGCAGTGGAACTGCTGAACTTCAATCTGTGCTGCTTACTAGTAATACAATGCTCACAAAACGGTAATGAAACCTTTTTGAGCCCTGGAAGAAGTTTTTGTTCAGCAAGAATCTTCAAACCTCGTTCTGACATGTGGCCAAGCTTACGGTGCCACATCTTTGTTAATTCTTCTGCCGAACTTGTCAACGCAGTAGATGCTTCTCCTTCTTGTTGTGTTTCTCCTTTAAGCATGTACAAATTTGCAGCTATCTTTTCCGCTTTCATCATCACAAGCGCTCCTTTAACAATTTTCAAGATTCCATCTTGAATATGAGTTTTACACCCACTATCATCTAATTGTCCCAAAGACAATAGATTTTTCTTCAGGCCTTTCACATGTCGTACCTCCTTGATAGTGCGAACTGTACCATCATACATTTTTAATTTGATGGTACCAATACCAGCGATCTCCAAGGCATGATCATTGCCCATAAACACAGATCCTCCTGAGATAGGTTCATAATGATGGAACCATTCCTTCCTTGGTGTCATGTGCCATGTAGCTCCTGAGTCCATAAGCCAGACATCAGAAAACTGTTTTCTGCCTTCTTTTGTTGTTGCATCGCTGTATAAAATTTCACCATCATCTGAGGTGCTTGCTACACAACCCTGAGCTTTTGATGTCTCAGAACCTTTCCCTTTGGCTTCTTCATTCTTCTTGATACTCCAACAATCCTTCTTTAAGTGCCCTTTCCTGCCACAGTAATAACATTTGACATTTTTCTTACTTCTGGATTTTGATCTACTTTGATTTTGACTCCCACTGGAGCCACGTTCCGTTGATCTGCCTCTCATCATTGTCAAAGCTTCAACTTGTTGTGAGCTTCCTGATCTATCTTCTTTGTTCTTGCGCCGACTTTCTTCTTCAAGAACCGCAGCTGCAATATCATCGAAGACTAGAACTTCAATGTTGTTGGTTATGTTGATGATGAGTTGATCATACGAATCAGGTAGACTTTGAAGTAGAATTTCAGCACGTTCACCCATCTCTATGTTATGCCCCATTGATGTGAGCTGTGAAAATAAAGTGTTGAGGGTGTTGATGTGGTTGGTTACCGTAGTTGCCTCCATCATCCGAAGGGTATAAAGCTTTCTCTTCAAGAAGATTTTGTTGTGTAGTGATTTGGCCTCATACAATTTTGTCAGAGTATCCCATATCTCTTTTGCTGTCTTTTTCTCCGCCACACTTGACAATACTCCATCAGCTAGTGCAAGGTGCAGATTAGCAATAGCATTGCCATCTATCTCATACCACTTGCCGTCGTCAGTGATTTCATCTGGCCTATCTCCAATTGCCGCCAAACAGTTATCTTTTCTCAAAACTGCTTTTATTTTCATTTTCCACAATGAGAAATTATTCCCATTGAACTTCTCTATTTCATACTTCGTTGTCATTATTTGAAGATGCCTCCTTTCCACTAACTGGATCTAACTGTAGCACGAAAATCGGCTATAATCCCGGCGCTCTGATACCACTTGTTAGGATGTTGTGGAACGGAACACGCAATCTCAACTAAAGTAGAGATAGGAAAAATAATGAACACCGATATTTTACGTGGAAAAAACTCCCGAACAAATTAGGAGAAAAACCACGGGCAACTTGTAGACAGATTTCACTAACAGCAAAAAGATTACAACGACACTTCTAAATACAAGGAGATAACAACATTTAATCTATCTTGTAATAGGAGAAAATCAAGTATGAAAAACAAAGAAGAAAACAATATTTTTTCTCTCTCTACTTTAGTTGAGATTGCGTGTTCCGTTCCACAACATCCTAACAGAATTTGCACAATACAAATCCATTTCTGTTTGCCGACAAATTGAATTGGAAAATCCGAAAGTGCTCTGCCGAACATCCCTCTCCTCCCCTCAACAACATTTTGCTCTTTATTATCAAAATTTTCAATACATCATGATTATAACATTGCAAACATGCTTGAAACCAAGTATCTTTGGTAAAAACCAAGTATCATGACTGCAAAATAGAGAATCGGAGTTCCTCGAAACCAAGTATCTTTGGTAAAAAAGAGAAAGCAACACATGCTTGAAAATCCTCGTTTAGGAAATGAAGTATCTGATGCTGTGAGATGAATGATGAAAAACTTAACCAACAATAAAGACAACAAGTACACAAGAAACATTACCCACACAATAAAGCCGTAGTGGATAAAGATAACATGTGAGGGCAATCCCGCTAGAAAATAAGAATTCCACCCCGTCAAGGAAAAGGCAATTTATGACTCTGCCAAAAAGAATTCTAATTCAAATGCAAGTTTCTCCCGCCAAAAAGAATTCCAATTCTAAGGCGAAGTCTCTCCCGCCAAAGGAATCCCAATTCAAAGGCTAGGTCTATCCAACCACCAATTAGAAGGCAAGGTCCATCTAGCTAAAAAAGCAAAGAGATTGATTTTTTCATTCCATAAGAAATCATCATCGGAAGGAGGATGAGGACACATCCAATTAACTTCAAGTGTCATGACATCGATGTAATAGTGCACAAAATACATATTAAAAAGCCATGGCTAGCTGGGGAAAGAAATATAATCTGAAATCTCCAATGTCATTAACGATGATAGAATGGAAAATTCATTTTCAAACCTGTGACGTTGCAACAAGGACTCAACAAGTGAACTAGTGGATTCTGATGTTGAAATAAATTTACGACAAAGACATGTATGTGAAGCATACTGAAAAGTGGCAAACAAATATCAACGCAGACTTTGAAAGTACTAAATGAATAAATTTGTACAACATAAAATAACAAAGTAGAATTGCTAAGAAAGGGCAGTTTTACATGAATAAGGAATGAAACTTTGCAGTCACAATAAGGCAAAATAGGCTGGCCTAATTAACCAAGGACTAAAGACTCTCTGAAAGAGGATCCTCATGGTCAGCTTGAATTCCGCCCCCTTGATGGTATCATCGCTTCCTTAGAAGCAGGAAGAGAAGTGTCAAGATGCTCAGCAATATCCATATCCCCACCGATAGGGGCGTCCAAAGAGTTCAGTTGAATGGTAGGAATAGATGGAATATCCAGAGTTTCCACGAGCGGTGGACGAATTCAGAAGAATGGATGTCTTCAGCATCATCTTCAGAAGCTTTCAAAAAATCCAAATTCCATTCGGTGTGAAAGTCTCTGATAATATCAAGCACCTTATTTTTTCCCCATCCTGCATAGCATCTTCAACTAACTTTGCCTTGCGAGCCATTGCCCTGGATAAATTAGACTCTGCAATAACCAGCTCCTCCTCAACACCTTTTAAGTTATCGTGAAGTGTATATATAGTTGAAAATATTGTTCAAAATTGATAAAAAACGGTTGTGAAATGATGTGGAATCAATATTGGAGGCCAAATTTTTGGCCTATGCGGTCCCATAGGCCAAGGCTGCCATGAAGATAACTATGTGGTTGCATAGTGTTGAACTATGAGATCCCATAGAAGGCCAAAAGAGCAGTTAGTGACCATTTTGTTCAAATTTTTTGGTAGCTTTTGGAGGGTTTTTGGCACCACTTCGTATGACCGTGTCTCTTGGCTATATATAGGTGGTTTGTGATCATTATAATGTTGTTGAAAACATACAAAAACCATAGCCATATTCAATAACAAAATCATTCAAAAAACAACAGGAAATCACAATTTTATTCATCATATTCAAATCCTTTTTTAGTGTTCTTCAAGTTTTGGTGAATTACATTTAATGCTTGAGTGTTAATTCTTTACAAAGCTTGTCTAAATTCTGCAAACCATTTGTCTTAATCCTTACAAGCATTATTTCAATCTGAGATGGGCCAAATATAGTTTGAGGACAATGATATCGTGATCAAGCCTTCGATTTTTCATCTTTGCAATTGATTCTTGGTTTTGTGTGCTTTATTTTCTAGTTTGGTTCGTGGTTTTCATCTCCATTCCCTTTTGTAGACTTCATACAATTTCCCAACAATCTCAAACTATATTCCTTCGATGGAGAACGAAAGTACATGCCAACAATCAAGTTGATGAATCTAGACCTTGTTCGCTTAGATCGTATCGATGGCTCGAACTTCACGAGATGGCAAGATAAGTTGAAGTTTCTACTAACAGCATTTAAGTTCTTTTACATACTTGTGTGCTATGGTCACATTCTGAATGCATTATCGGACAGGTCATATGATCTCTACACCAATACTTCATCGACAAAGGAAATTTGGAATGCTTTGGAGAGCAAGTACAAAGCCGAAGAAGTGGGCACCAAGAAATTTTTAATTTCGAGGTATTTCGATTTCAAGTTTCGATAGAATATTCTCATTCTTCCCCAAATTCATGAATTGTAAGTACTTGTCAACAAGCTGAAGGCGGTCAAGATTGAGATTCTGAAAATCTTTTTTCCATTTTCCAACTTTTGTAGTGTTTGATTGGCGAAATTTTCCAAGGAAAATATTTTCCAACTTTCTAAATTTTTCACATTTTTGAGGAAAATAAATTCTTGATGTTTTCTATTTTTTTTTTTTTTTTTTTTGGGCAATTGGAAGAAATTCTAGACACAATGATAAAAAAGATTTTCACTTTTATTGACAATTTCCATACAAAATAAAGCCAAACGAATGGTATTCGGTATGATTATTTTTTTTTCAATTTTTTTATTTTTTATTTTAAAATTTTTAACAATTGGAACAAATTCTAGACCTAATAATAGAAAACATTATCACTTTAATGGACAATTTTCATTAAAAAAACTAAGTCAAACGAACTCCAAATTTTCAATATTTTCCATAGAAAATTATACCAATCAAACACATTTAATTACAATTCTCAGTAAAACAATTTTTTAGGAAAATCTTTTCCCTATAAAACATTTTTTTCCACCTTACAATCAAACGGATCCTAAGTGTCGTTTTGTATGCAACCATATATCGTACAAGACAATATATTAAACAATATTTTAAGTTTTTTGATACAGATCTCTTGGCCACAAATGGAAACCGTGAATCTTCAGCTCGACCATGATGCCAAGCAAGAGGCCGTTTAGCTCAATTTTTATTTATTTATTTATTTATTTTTAATGCTCCAATCCGCATTTCCAGACTTATCATAAAAGATTTACCGTCTTTAAAAAAAAAAATCAAATACACCAACCTATGTTAATATATTAAGGTAAACAATAGATTATTTTATGCAGCTTAGGCATCCTAATTCTATGAAATGTATGGAATCTCAAGTTTAAATTTCGACATCACTTTCATAATCAAGTAATTATTGAGTTATATATGTCGAAAAAAGGCAGTAAAAGATGCTTCGTCACTCTTTCGAAAACAGAAATTTTGTGTTTATTTCAATTTATATTACATAGCAAAAATGCTGCTGTTCTGTATTTTTGTGAATGGATTATTAGCATACTGTTGGCATGGCATATTCTTCAAATCATACGCTTGCCAAACAAGAACCTGTATACAGTTTGCATTTTGATCACTAATTAAGGCTAAAGAGAATAAGAGTCCAGAGACTAAAATCCAGTAATATAATGCGTTGTGAATGTTACAAGATGAATAATACTTTATTTTTTGAGGCTAAACTATGGTTCATCGACTAACCATAGTTACGCTTGTTTGGGACGTGGCTTTTGAAAAGACAAAATTAGTTTTTGAGATTAAGAAGTTGCTTTTTTATCCATTCAAATGATTTGTTGAAAAGGTTGTCGGTACGATAGAGCTTTTAGTAAGAAGCCAATTCGATGTGATTTTCTTAGAAAGCTCTTTTACAAGAAATTAAATAAAAACTATCCTAAACATGACCTTAGGCCATGTTTAGTGGGAAGATTTTTTCATTAAAGTTGGAAATTATTTTTTATTTT
Source organism: Fraxinus excelsior (assembly GCA_019097785.1). Classification (NCBI taxonomy): domain Eukaryota; kingdom Viridiplantae; phylum Streptophyta; class Magnoliopsida; order Lamiales; family Oleaceae; genus Fraxinus; species Fraxinus excelsior. The sequence goes on along the minus strand of CM032628.1, from coordinate 36,351,817 downwards.
CCACCTTTTAGGCCGTTTGATAGGAAAAAATTTCTAGACAATTGGTTTTCCAACTTTACCTCACGTGATCCCATTTTCCACCTTTTCCTTGAATTGGTTTTCCCATAGTTTTGGTGGTTTTCGGTTTTCTAAGCAACTTTTTTTTTTTATTATTTATTTTTTATTTATTTTATTTTTTTTTGACAATGGAAACAAATTATATCCTCAATTGTAAAAAAATTTATCAATTTAATGGCAACTAAAGAGGTAGGATAATGTCAACTAGTTTGACATCGAACGGGAACTAGTAAGGGAAGGGAAAGGACTTCCCGATAGATACTATTTTGAACCTCAACTTTTGTTTGACAGATAGTTTCTATGTATTCTATATAGCAGTAAAAGCAAGCCATGCGAGTGAATCGGATGATGAATTCCTGTTAACTTGCTATTCTATTGTTTAGCGTGCACTCTACAAATTCAGAAAAGCACTTTGAGGGACCATTATGTTTCACAAGTCTCGACTTTCGATCAAGAGATACTTTTTCTAAACCTCGACTATTATTTGAAAAATATTTGTATCCCATTATATAACAGTAAAAGAAAGACATACAAGTAGATCGACTCATAATTTGCCATCAAAATATAACAGAAAAAGCATTTGTCATTCAATTTTTCATTGTAAGATTAACATACAGAAATATAAACATGCACACTTTCATACTTCTGCACCAAGTTAAGCTCCCCCAAAAAGGGAAAAATATTTCATAAACTAGAATTGCTTCAAATCAAACAATTTTCTCACAGCATTTAAACCCGTCGAGGCTGGATCATGACAGCATTAAACCGTAAAACTTTATCCTGTACACGAGCTTTTTTTGAATTTCCAAAACAATGTGAGATACTATAGGGCAATCTATAAACCATGCTAAAGAGAATAAGAGTCCAGAGACTAAAATCCAGTAATATAATGCGTTGTGAATGTTACAAGATGAATAATACTTTATTTTTTGAGGCTAAACTATGGTTCATCGACTAACCATAGTTACGCTTGTTTGGGACGTGGCTTTTGAAAAGACAAAATTAGTTTTTGAGATTAAGAAGTTGCTTTTTTATCCATTCAAATGATTTGTTGAAAAGGTTGTCGGTACGATAGAGCTTTTAGTAAGAAGCCAATTCGATGTGATTTTCTTAGAAAGCTCTTTTACAAGAAATTAAATAAAAACTATCCTAAACATGACCTTAGGCCATGTTTAGTGGGAAGATTTTTTCATTAAAGTTGGAAATTATTTTTTATTTTCCACCTTTTAGGCCGTTTGATAGGAAAAAATTTCTAGACAATTGGTTTTCCAACTTTACCTCACGTGATCCCATTTTCCACCTTTTCCTTGAATTGGTTTTCCCATAGTTTTGGTGGTTTTCGGTTTTCTAAGCAACTTTTTTTTTTTATTATTTATTTTTTATTTATTTTATTTTTTTTTGACAATGGAAACAAATTATATCCTCAATTGTAAAAAAATTTATCAATTTAATGGCAACTAAAGAGGTAGGATAATGTCAACTAGTTTGACATCGAACGGGAACTAGTAAGGGAAGGGAAAGGACTTCCCGATAGATACTATTTTGAACCTCAACTTTTGTTTGACAGATAGTTTCTATGTATTCTATATAGCAGTAAAAGCAAGCCATGCGAGTGAATCGGATGATGAATTCCTGTTAACTTGCTATTCTATTGTTTAGCGTGCACTCTACAAATTCAGAAAAGCACTTTGAGGGACCATTATGTTTCACAAGTCTCGACTTTCGATCAAGAGATACTTTTTCTAAACCTCGACTATTATTTGAAAAATATTTGTATCCCATTATATAACAGTAAAAGAAAGACATACAAGTAGATCGACTCATAATTTGCCATCAAAATATAACAGAAAAAGCATTTGTCATTCAATTTTTCATTGTAAGATTAACATACAGAAATATAAACATGCACACTTTCATACTTCTGCACCAAGTTAAGCTCCCCCAAAAAGGGAAAAATATTTCATAAACTAGAATTGCTTCAAATCAAACAATTTTCTCACAGCATTTAAACCCGTCGAGGCTGGATCATGACAGCATTAAACCGTAAAACTTTATCCTGTACACGAGCTTTTTTTGAATTTCCAAAACAATGTGAGATACTATAGGGCAATCTATAAACCATAACAAACTGGACTTTTCCATTGTTGAAAGAAATTGAAGAAATGAGATTAGAAATCAAGTCAATTGTTAGCATCACTTTGCAATATCAGCTTCACCCCAAGCCCAAGTCGACGTTTAAAAATCAGACCATCAAAATTTTCTAATACGCACTCTCTAGCTTGAGTATTATCGAGTGAATAAATAAAATGATAATTACAAGAAGTATGTTTTAAGACACGAGTAGTAAAGAACTCAATACAGTATGAATACCAGAGCGAGAGCATTAGATTTCCAATCTGGTCATGCCTGAACCATGTTAGATGTTCACTACATCCTAAACATTCTTCTGAAAACACCACGCTTATGCGTGTTCTTGAGATCTTTATCTGAAAAAACAGGTAAAATAAGGCAATATATAAGTAAAATAGTGGAATGATCTGCACGTCCACTTTAAATGAACAAATTTCATTTAAAAAATCACATCCATATCTTAATCTGCTCATCACGTTACAAAAGAAATAATATTGCCAGAAGCTCGAGTAATCGCCAGGAGAACTCAAATATGGGAGGTTATGATATCTTATTTTCATATTTGACCAAGCTTAAAAATAAGTAAAAAGTTGCAACTTTTTCTTTCCGAACATTTTTGAGTACCTTACCTTCTGTCTTGCTTTAAAGTAAGAAAAGTTACTTATTCTGGATCATTAGTGCCAAATAAATAACTTGCACGTTTTTAATTTTAATGATTTTATTTGTTTCAAATTTATTTGCTTGTAAGTAAACGAAGCTTAGACAAATTACATTTAGTACAGCAACACTGATGACAATACTCAAATGGCGAATGAGACTTTTGCTGCTTGTTTGGTAATACTTTTAAGTGTTTATAAGTTGTGGTTCTATAGAATGTGTGGCTAAAAAGTATGTTCGCCCAGCTTAATTTTTTTCCAAACATGCTCTTAATTCATGCTTATCATAATTAACTCCTGGGAACCATTTATATACTTTTGGAGTTGAAATTTTACCTGTGAGTCTCCCAGCAAGGTACAGAGCTTCTTCAGCAATTGGTCTCCACTGCTCTGCACATGAATAGTTTATCCCTAGTCCAACACTAAGTCCTCTCAGTAGATGTACCGTACGAAGAACACAGAAGAGTTCCTCCGGGAAAGCCTAATTTCACCATAACAGAATAAGGAAATCGAATTGTTGAAAATATTAATATACATAAATTAATGTCTCCGTGATACCAAAACATCAAAAGGTCAGGTCTTATAGCTACTCAATTATGAAAATTTCTCGTAAGGACTTTGATAAAAGAAAATGAATCAAGCTTGCAAGTGAGTGACATGCTGAAGATATGGATATAAACATATAAATTCTTCTTGTTCCAATAATTTAAACTTTTAGATGAGGTAGTTTAACATACACAATGATTCCCGATCCATAACCGATGTCCATTTTCTACGCAGACCATGCCATTAAGCTAAGAAATGCTTATAAAATTGAGAAGATACTAAACAATAATATATTTACATGTAAAATGTTTTTATCTGTTTTAACACTAGATTACCCAAAAAAAGAATGAAAAAAAAATCACGCAAGGGGGCAGAGAAAAATATAGAAAAAAAGGGACTCCACCTCAAAAGTTGATAAATTTGAATGCATTCAAAATCAGAAAACCAATGACAATATGACATTGGTTCAAGCTATGCAAGAAACTTAAAGAAATGAGCCCTTCACATTTTTTTTATCTGACAACCAGTGTAGGAGGTATCAATTAAGTCATCAGACACAAAAATATTTTGATACCTGAACAGCAATTTTTTTAATCGAAGATTCTTCTGAGAAAGGTTGCAGCATCGTTACACCAGGTGGTAGCTTTGTATCAAACATAGTTTGAGCCAATTTAAACAATTCCCGTTGCTCATCCTCACAATTGCTAAATGTATCTATGCCGAGCTCCCTAATGTTAGAAAGAAAAAGAGAATGTATATATCAGAAAAATGTATACGCTTACTACTACTATTTTGCAATTCAAAATTTTGGAACTTAAAAGATCAATTTATTACTCCTAATTGATCACTTGTGGTGACCTACTGTAATAGCTGCTTATAGTGGTTCTGTTGAGGTTGCATTTCACTTTTCCAACTAATGATTATTTTAAGTTTTTAACGTCAATTAACCCCTGAAAATGAGAGCAAAAATGTGCAGAATTCTCATAGCACTGGTATCTCATTGTTTTTCTGTCAAACCTTTTTTTTTTTTCCTGGATATGTGACTTTCATGGTATCAAGTGAGGTGTGTTTTTTTCCCCTCGAAAGTTAGTAGCTCATCAGTTCTTCATTTCAAAAATTAGATTCTCTTAGCCGGTTGAAGACTGGTGTAAATATATATAGTGGCTATATCAATTGACAACAAGATCCCCATGCAAACTTTAGCACCTGTAGCTGTCTGATGCCCTTGTAGGATCATTATCTGCGATGGCAAGGACGAGATTAGCATATCCGAGCCTCAGTTTCTCAGGGAGATCCTTCACTTGCCCATAATCAAGCAATGCAACCTAATAAACCAGTAACATAGTACTATGTCATCAAGGGGATTGATATGGTCATACATGAAAACTAAAAATATTAACAGATAAACTAAGAAGATAATGGCAAAACACAACGCAGAAAGTGTTGGATAGGCACTTGCCTGAGAACCTCGACAGATTAGAATATTTCCAGGATGAGGATCTGCATGGAAGAAACCACTCTTTAGAATCATTTGCCCATAAGCAAGTGTCAAACTTTTGAGGATGTTCCTGCAATTTGAAATAACTGGATCAGAGTATGACGTTTCTGGTACCTCATATCCTAATTAGTATATAACCGATAAACCGCAAAAAAAAAAATAATAATAATAATAAATAAATAAATAGAGCTTAGGAACACGAGGACTTCAACAGAGTTCTGAATAGTGCCAGATCAGGATAACACTAAGATTTTCAAAAAACAAAGGTTTAGAATTTCTTGGCAGGACCGTGCTCCAGCATAATTTCAGAAGTTTTGTCAAGATATTGCCAAAAATGTAATGAAAACTGTATCTTAAGGATTAATTTGCAATCTTAATTAAGAATTTGTCATTATATAGAGAATTACCAGTATCCATTTTCCAAAAAAGTATGATCTCATGGAGACTACAGAAAAGCTAAAAATAAATAGGCCAAGAATGGGCAACAGGAAAAAGTACATTACAAAGGGAAAGAAAAACAAAGAGGATTCTTCATGAGGATGAACGGGAATGGGGAAGTGGTGTGAGAGGTTATTTTAATTTGTAAATACTTAGCTGACTCTAGAGTCTAGATAAGTATGGGTAAGGGCTTTGTTAAGTTGAGTATGTGAATTACATAAACAAAAATTGTGAAAGGACAAAAAAAAAAAAAAAAACACAAGAAGATCTCATACTCTCTGGGATGATCTAGAGGCTTACTGCTTTGCTGCTGCAGCTACCTTACCATCCGGATTTATCCCTCTTTTTTCTATTTCATCACCAAGCTTCAGGATGGGGATTCCATCCATATATTCCATCACTAGAACCCTCCTATCAATAGGTTAAACAAGTCACCACAGATATGGATAGAATGAACAGCATCAACGATTAAGTAGTGCAGAACTTGACAAGTAAAAAGAAATATCACTATTTCTTCCACTACAAAAAACTGAATCGATTAATGACACTCTTAATGGGAAGAGGACTTAAAAAACCGAGACAATAAATATATAGGAGGTGAAGTAAAAGAAAGAAATACTAACAAAGTGTTAATTAAATTTTTGAATGCAGAGAATTTTTAACATAGATACACTTTATAAGGACGTCTAGAAACATGCACAATCCCTAGTATCTAAATTCAATGAGTCTTGAACAAATAAGAGAGCTCAAACAAATTTATGAGCAACAATCTGATGTTAAATAGTTGAGCTATTGCTTGCATTGCGGAAGACGTTGTCTTCATATAATTTGATACATATTAAACCATACCTAGTGACCAAATCTTGTATCACGCGTGGCACCAATACCGAGGACTTTTTGTTATTTTTGTACAGAAAACGCCGAATTCTTTCCATAGCATCAGCCTCCCTCAAAAAGTTGAATTCATGTCCAATCTTAGATGGCACAAGTGCAAAAACATCGTTGAGCAATACCATATCAGAAAAGGCTAATGCAACGTTATTTACTCACACCCACAAGCAAAATGAAAAATACTGATTAGTTGAAATAAAGCATCAGTTATTGATCTGATCATAACCTGGTTATGACTGGATTCAAAGGCCAAATTACGTACATTTTTCAACATATATAAATCATAAAACCAGTGTGCAACTAAACAAAATTTCTAGAAGAGAGAAGTCAAATCTAGTAGCCAGGATTATCAGCAAAAAGCCCATGAAGAGCAAATTTAAATGGTTTATCATCAAACACTTGGAGTAGATTGAGTACCTGTTTCTCCATTTCCCTTGTTACAGAGTATAGATCGAATTTTATATCTGTCTTTTGCATGTATAAAGCAAAAGCTTGCAAGTTACGAATATCAGTCATCATCAAGTCCTGAACACCAGGATGTTGTACCTAAAATGATATGATAATTAATACCTAATACAGATGACATGACTGCAAGATAATTTTCAATTTGCTGTACCTTGACAACGACATCATTCTTATAACCTTTAAATCGAGCTCTGTGAACCTGAATCACACATTAAGATAGATATGATATAACATCAATTAGCACAAATTGAACGTCCATCAACCCTTTTCCTAACATTTCAGAAAAAAGAAAAAAAATATGGTGGCGCCTAAATGGTTAAAGAATCTGAGATCCTGTAGAGATGATAAATCAACAAGAGGCAAGAGCTTTTAAACCATTTTCAAGAAGAATTTTAGCTTTAAGATCTAAGTCTCACTTTTAACTGCAACATCTTCAGGGATAGGTTAAGCATCAAATATAGTTGCAAAACTACAGACACATGTACCTCATGGGCTCATCCGGAAAAGCAAAAAAAAAACTGAAGCGGAAGATACTTAGAATTTAGAAGTGCTCTTTTTGCAATTTCTTTAAAAGGGTGTACTTTAAAATTTTACCACAAATTATAACCATCCTCGGATGCAGAGTTAACAAGTTCAGTTTGTATTTGCAAATTAAAAAGAAATAAATAGAAAAATGTGAATATTTTTCACTTAAACCAATTTCGAGTAAACAATTGCAGAACTAGCATAATCTGTGCATATGAGAGAAATACCTGAGCAATTGATGCAGAACCAAGGGGTTCAACATCTATTCTTTCAAACAATTCATCAGTACTTCGACCCAGCTCCTTCTCCAAAATAATCTTGACAACATCATATGGGGTAGCAGGGGCTTGATCACACAGTGTGACTAGCCTTTTCACCCATGCGGCAGGGGCCAAATCAGGTTTCCCTATAACTTGGGCGACCTACACCATTCCCATTAACGAGCTTCATATAACATTGCAAACATCGAAAAGCCAGATTAAATGTCAAATACTCTTACGAATCCAAATTAGATAATTCTATTAATATGTAAATTAACAGAACATCATTTTCAATCAAACGAAAAAATCCATCCAATTTTTCCAACTGGGAGAACCATAAACGGCTAAAAGGAAACGAAGACAAAAAAAAAAAAAAAGCTTTATGTTTCTGCGAAAATAACTGGAATTGAAGTAATAAAAAGGAATTAATACCTTGAGGAAGAACCCACCAAGATCAGTACACATGTTATAAATCTTATCAGCCGCAAATTCGTGCTGCTTCTCCCACATTGCTTCCCTCTTCTCCGCATCCTTCTCAAAATTTACTTTAAGTTGAAACACCTAGAAATCACCAAATCACAGCCAAATTTCTTATAAACAGATACAGATACACATTTAAAAATATCCCTGTACACACCTTGTAACCAGTGTAGATATCAACAGCTCGAACCCAGAACTGAAATGAACGCTGAAAGGGTCTAAACCCTGTAGAGAATTTTTCTTGAAATTCTTTGAAATCAATAGGAAGCATGGCGTTTCAATGTCCCCCTTTTTCGTGGGTTTATTTTGAGCAAGTTTTATATTAGAATTATACAGAACAACTGGGAATCGCACAAACAGATGAAATACCATGCATGGCTTAGAATTTATGAACTATCTGAATATCTGTTCTAAGGATTTGTGGCTGAGAAAGTGTACATAGAGTTGGCCCAGTTACAGCATGTGCGAGGGGCAAGGTACATAGATGCACTCTCCCAAGTACGAATTTAAAGGGCAAGAATTTTATTGAATTGAAGGACTGCAACAACAAAAGATGAGAGTTTTGACTGCATCAAGAAAAAATGGATACAATGATTTATTGATGATGGCAAGAAATAATAAAGCCCTGTTTGATTTTTTATTTATTTGCAAGTAATTTTGTGAAAAATGATTTTTTATTTTTTTATTTTATTTTTAAGTAAATTAAAAATAGGAAAATTTTAAAATTTTACATGTAAATTTATTTTATTGAAAAAATGTATAATTAAAAATTAGAATGAAGAGAATTTATTTTGAATAAATCAAAATCAAACCACGCTAAAAACCAAGGTATGGTTTGGCCAAACTTAAATAATAATAAATGAAGGTTAAGCCTTGTTTGGTACACATTAAAATTTTTCATTCTCATTATCCTATTAATTTTCAATCACAAATTCTTCAATAAAATAATATTTTTTATCACATCAATAATTTTTTCTTCGTTTTTAACCACACATTCTTCATTAATTTACTGTTCCAAAATATATTCTTTCGGAATAATGTGGCCCAAACACACCCTTATAACATACTTTTAATCACTTTTTATAATTTTTTAATCTTCACATTTTATAGGTTCCTCGAGCGTTTAAATTAAAATTTAAGAAATTATAAATCGTGAATTTTATGAAATGTGTGGATAATATCTGTGTAGTAATTATGGAAATTATGAAATGTGTAGATAAAATATGTCTAATCAACTTCAATTATGATTTAAAGTTTTCATAGCATTAAAGCATTTTTTTTTATGCACTTATGTAAAATTTAAAGATATCTAAAGCAATAAGTTATAATTTTCTCTCTTTCCTTTTACTTTACGTTAACCTTTTCTTCTAAGCTACCCTCCAAGTCAGGTTACGTCTAGAACTAGTACTACTTTTGGATTGTAATGACAATGAAAGTGTAGGCAATAACTGTATTTAGATAATCATACGTTTGATGGCCATTATTTTGAAAAAAATGGAGTTTTGAACATTAATTTTTTGGAGAATGTATAGTTAAAAATGGGAAAAGATTTTGAATTTACGTGTAAAATATTTTATTATTTAAATATATAATTGAAAATGAGTATAAAAATTAAAGAATTATTGTGTAACATATGATTTGAATTCGACAATTCCAACCAATTTCTTGTCACTTGAACTGAAATGAATGACATATGTCAATAAATGTTGCCGGTCATTACTTTAATGAAATTATTTCACATCAGCAGGATAATTATGTACGATAATCCACATTTATAACTGTGATATCATCATTTTCGTTAATGAAATTGAATAAGTCACTTTTAATTGAAATCAAATTTAAGTCACGCTATGATATTACATACAAAAGCTTCTCTGTTAATCAAATAGCAAACACCACTAGAATGGCCTATAAACGAAACAAGGTTCAAGTTCGATATTCATCTTGAAATAACAAGAAGTTTGGCGACCCTTGCAAAAATTTCACTTTGCCCTTTCGCTTAGTAAACCCGAGCCTCTAACGAATTTCACCAACCCCGGGCAGTTAGTAGCTTTAACAAAAAGATCGAAATGTCGTTCGTGCATGCACGAACTTGTAAAAACATGCCTAGCATTTAGCAACTCGTTTCGGAAGGTGGCAAAAGTAAAATGTTTTTGAAAAACTCAATGTCTGGATTTGATTTATAAGTTCAAAGGATTATAAGAATACATGTGAAACACTGACAGTACACCGGAATGAAGCAACAAAGAACATCGAGGTCTCAATTTTTGAAATTCCAACATCACATTAAAGAAAAAATCCCTTTCTACCAAGTTCAAAGATCAATCACACGGGATAGCTTTTGAATGCGGTTCAACAAGAAATCGCCTTGCTTGATTGTTGCTTGGTAAAGGGCATTCTTTGCATCAGGACGATTAGTTTCCAATACACCTGCAACTTTATCTATCTTGCAGTGTAACTTCCCCGCTGCAATGAAACGAGACAGCTCCCTGTGTATGATGGAAATGATCAATTACACAAGTCTTGGCAGAGCATAACTTTTTACTACCTGCTTATTATACACATTCTATAGCGCCCACAACTTTATAAGCACTTAAAACCTTTGTAGAACATACTCCTATTCTAATATTCATCAAGATAATCAGAATAAATGAAACAACTTACAAATCGATGAAATCTACTGTCACCCCAAAAGCTTTAGCCATAGCCTCAATTGTAACACTCTTGTAGGCTTCCAAGAACTGGGAATAAACAACAGTTCTGACCTCCCTCATGTAATATCGGAAGTGGGGATGCAAATAGCGGTCCAACTTGATGTGCTCCGTCAAGCCAGCTAAAAGTCCAATAGAAAATCAATTGAAGCAAATTGTATACCAGTAAATTGTTAAAACAGGTTCAATATGAGCATCTTTATTCATTTATTTTTAGTTAAGAATGAAAATAATGCCAAACCATGTGGTGCAAATGGCAGCACAAGGATCCATGTACCAGTTTCTTTTTCAGATTTCTGTTTCATCAGCATTTCTACAGAATGTGGAAATGACGCTCCGACTTATCTGAGTTATCTTATGGGTGAAAATTTCTTCTTATTAAACTAAATTACTTTGTGTTCTTTCTTTTTGTCTGATGGTCGAGCAATAACAATATCCCCAAGATCTGGTTTAGCAGTAAAAGATACTTACCAAAAGCTGAAAAAAATGATTTATACTGGCATTCATATAGAGAGTTCATAAACTCCGATAAATATGGGATTTTGCCAATGACAGTCAGGATCTCAGGAGCATCCACGACCTGCCACATATTACGACCACCGCAAGTAAGAAATGCCGCTTGTTTAAGCACAAGCACTCACATAAACACATTGAAATGCTGTTTGTTTAAGCGCGTGCACACCCAAAAACAGAGGGAGACCATAATAACTAAATTCCAGGGATACCATTTTGGTAAACATTTAAAGAAAATACGGATACCTTTTGTTTCAGGGAAACTCTATCCAAGGATATAATGCTCGTAAGGACCGTGTAAAATATGAAGGTGTCATAGGGAAATATCTCGTAAGTCGTGAAAGTAGAGATAGAATCAAGGAAAAGATTGGCTGCCTTCTTGAAGTTACGGGTGGACATGCAATATAGTCCTTCATACACCTTCAAACGGTTCTTCCTCTCCCAGTCACCTCCCTCTTCAAACAAGCTGTCTTGCCAATAGTCAAAATCAGAGGCCAAAATAAAATGAAACAAAGAAATTTTTTGTCTACGATAATCATCTATGTTGACCCTTACTTCTTTGCTTTATCAATGCTTTTAGAGATGAGATTGAAGTCCATGTGGAAGAAACCAATCTGTAATGTGTAGAAAACCAAGTCCATCTTTTGTCCAACCGCAACAGTCTTACTTTCTGTTAACTTGAGTTGTTCCAGTGCCTTTTCCTGAATTTTACAAGGGTGAACGAATTAGATCAAAGTAACATAAGTAAAACGACAAAGTACATTTCTCTACCTTGTCACCAATTCTAATGAAAAATAAGGATTTCGCCAAGTGAGCTTCCCGAACTTCACTTTCACCCAAGTTTTCTTCTGCATCCGCAATCCTATACAAATTAAGCCAAAGAGACATAATTATGAAGGACATGATGACAAAAGGATTGCCCTAAAAGAACTACAAAGTAGTATCTGTGGTAACTGATGAGAATGAAATACGAGCTAATCAAAGAAATGACAATAACACAACAAAAAAACCCAACAGACATCTGAGTTGGATGGCTCCATGAATATTTATAGAAACCAGTGAGGGTATATAATTAGAATTTGGTTGTACAACCAGCAGGAAAATAAGAGAAGGATGTATTTTAAAGCAAGTAAATGTGCACAAGTGCATCATTGGTCTCCAGTACAATATCAAATGTAACAAATCACAATCCAAATAGTATGCCTAAAATCAGTTACCAAACATACCAATTTTAAATCGCAAAAGCAAATCTGACAATCCATATGTTCGAGAGTGAATTTAGTTAGCATTATAATACTACTTGTGGTAGCTCCATGCAATTCCACAAACATGGAATGCCATACTTGAGCCTGTGCCAAAAAAAAAAATAGAGGCCTCACAGTTATAGGCCCCATTTCTCTTCAGCTTATTTAAGAAACACAAGGCGTTTTAGAACTCATTGGACATAACAGTGACAACCATGGCACAACACAAAAGGCAAAATGGGCCCGTGTGACAAAGCTCTTGATAATATTAAAAAAAAATAGTTTTTTATAGAAGTTGATTAAGTCCCCGTTTGGCCCCCAATATTCCAAATTATAATGAGAGGAATAGTGACTTTTTAGAAAATGTGTGCTTAAAAAAGGATTTTTTTTTTTTTTTTTTTTTGGATTTACGTGTAATATTATCTTATTGAAGAATGTGTGGTTGAGAAATATGAATTATATTTAATGGGGGCCAATTGGGGCTTAGATAAAAGTTGTGGGTTTAGTGAAATGTACAGTTGAAATTGAAGTTTTGATAAAATTTTAACAAAGTTTTATCGAACAAGCATTTTATTAAATGACAAGAATACAACTAAATGAAGATTTAAAGCAGCTTAAGGTCAAATGATAGGGTGGTGTATCATGTTCTATGGCAAAGAATGGAAAAAACTTCTGATGAGTAATCATATGCACATCTGTGCGAAGCTTTTATATTTCCGAAAAGCAAAATATAATATTGGACCAGGGGTGGGTTTAGGGCCAGACACCACCCTATCATTTAACCTTCAGTTGCTTTAAATCTTCATTCAGTTGTATTCTTGTCATTTCATTTAAAAAAATGCGTGTTTGATAAAATTTCAAAATTCTATCAAAAACTTCAAGTTCTATGGCAGAGAATGGAAAAACTTCTGAATCACATGTACAGCTGTGCAAAGCTTTTATACTTCCGAAAAGCAAAATATTATAAATTGGACCAGGGGTGGATTTAGGGCCATAAATTCATTTTTTTTCCTTGCAATTTTTTTTATTTTAATAATGTAAAAAAAAAAATTTATGTGGAATTTTTTTTACATATCTGACCAGCATAAAAGATTTTTTAGTCCAGCTCTGCCCTGTATTGAACGTTCACTATCACTCTCAAGCAGCCAATCACTTCTAGCTTCATCTGTCTATTTCTGATATCTCAAGTTTTTGTTTTACCAACTTTCTGACTGCAAGTAGTAAATCAAAAACACAAAAAACAAAACAACAATTGATGTGACATTGTAAGATACTCATATGTTACATAAATCATAAATACATTGGTAGTAGAGCATCCCGCCTTAGAAGGAAGCCCCTCGCAAGCATTGATGGACGATGTGGAAGCGAAACATTGATGAGAATTTCCAGATTGGGTTCATCCTTGTAATAATCGGATTCTATACTCTCGTATTTAGTAATGCCCAAACTCTTTCTTCTATATCGGGGCCTTAATTTCAAGAAATAAGGAATTGAATTTTCACTTTCACTCGTAGTGTAGGAAAGAAATGGTAATCCTCTTAGAAATCAAATGAATTCGGATATTGAATTCCATTAGTGAAGATTGGTTTACGAGATTACTGTTTAGATTGTGATTAAGAGCAATACTAATCCAAAATGATTCCTTAAGATATCTTTTAAAATTTATGAGATAATATTATAATTTTAATGGTATGTTAACTACTATAAGATTATAAGATTGTTACTATAATCTTCATCATTTGTATAATATGCAGTCATTACTATATGATTTAGACATTTAGTACTAATTATTTTATCTTCTTAAACTTGCTGAAATCAGCATAACAATTTCAACTACAGGTGCAATGGACAAAGGCATCCACTATGACATTTGACTAAAGATCCAAAAAAGTATATAGGATTATAATTTTAATTTCTAAACACATCCAAGCAGTTCCCCCAGGCCCCATCTCATTTCCCCAGGCCTGCCTAGAAGCCATTCCTTTCTTCGCCCCATGCCATCATACTAGGCTCAACACTACTTGCACCACCAATCCACTCTAACATCAACCATTTTCACGAGATTTACCCGTTCCATCTGTTTTTGGGTAAGAAAGGAATACACAGCCTTTCACCATGACTTCAATGAGATTTTATGTGTTTTTTAAAGGGATTATATCCACCGCCCTGTAATATATTTCTATATTATTTGAGTGATAGGCCTAATACATCAAGAAATTATCAAGACTACAGTAAATAATATCACTCTTTTAGTTAACCGTCCAAACTGCTGAAGAGATAAATTACCAATAGAGAATTGCAGAAACAAGTGGGTGTAGACTAGCTAGCACATTAACACGGTAGAAATCAGTGCACGGCAAAATAATAATAATAATAATAATGCACAGCAAAATAATAATAATAATAATAATAATAATAATAATAATAATAAATCACTACCCATGCCACAGATCATATTACTAAGTTAAACTGCTGAAGGGATAAATTACCAATAGAGAATGCAGACACGAGTTGGTGTAGGCAAGGTAGCACGTTAACAAAGTAGAAATCAGTGAACAGCAAAAAAAAAGGGTCACAACCGGTGCCCCAGATTATATTACTAAGTTATTTATCTATCTCCCCATCCACTCCAATAAATCCCTAACTCAGCAGAAATATCATTCTTAAACCCACAAACATAACATGTACAGCTAGAGTAGCACTATAGTCTGAAATGCATACTTTTCATCCAACTTTGTAAGCTCTTCGTTGATCTTGGCACGCATTGAATCTAGGGCTTTCTGATCCAAATTCAAAACCTTGTTGGAAACTAGGGTTTCGTACAAAGGAGCCATATCTACAAAATCCCGAAAACAGAACCCTAAATTAAGATTCAGAATTCGAAATAAACAAACCTCAATTATACCAAAAAAATATAAGAAATGATTGAATACCGTTGGAGATAATGGAATTGAAAACCTCATCACGGAGGCGGACTTTTTCGATGTCATCAACGTCGGGATGAGTGAGGAGAAATAACTTGTGTGCGAGCACAAGCTGGGGTTGCTGCGTTCCCTCTTCACCTTCCATTGATAAATGATTCAACTTCTTTTTGCTCAAAAAGGACCACTGGAAGATTTCTTGCAGGGGGAGACATAGAAATTGAGGGTGGAGGGTGGTATATATGGATGGGTGAATCCGTAGCAAAAAGAAAATGTCGTTCATTGGGCCAGAATTTAAAGGTTTGGGCTTTCAGACTCGATGGTATGGTTTGGGCCCCTAGTTAAATGTATAATAATAGATGGGGATGCCGAGAAGTCGACAACGGGGTGGTAAATTTTCTTGCACCTGCCCTGCCCTCATGCATAACGAGATCGGTAGGAATCGCAAAAGGGAAGAATTCAAAAGTCAGGTATTAACTTGGACGCAATTCATTTTTCAGGTGTCAAGTTTCAAAATACAAAATTCAGGTATTTATTTATTAATTAAAAATATTTTTATTAATTAATTATTAAATAATATAATTAACGCACCCCACCTCCACCACCCTCTACCGTTCCGTGGACTATTCCGACGACCGTTCCGACCACCACTCTTCTCCGATGATTGTTCCGACGATCGTTCCAACAACTGCTTCGATTCCGACAATTATTTCGACGGTCACAATTCAAAAACTTTATAGGTCACAATTAATCGTTGATTACAGATTTCAAAATTAGTTGGTCACATATCAAAATTTATAGGTCACACAGTCACAGATTTCCAAATTAATTGGTCACAGATTTTTTACGGTCAGAGATTATAGAATTTCTAGGTCACAGATAAAAAAAATAGTTGGTCACAGCTTATATTTTTAGTCACATATTATATTTTTAGTCACAAAACCAAAATCACCAGATCCGCCTGATCCTCCACCGGCACCACCATCGACTGCGACCCGCAGCACCACACAAATTCAAAAAAAATTCTTATTTTTTAACCGCACATTCTTTATCAAAATACTGTTCTTAGATGAATTTTGGACAAAAAAATTAGGCTCAAATAGACTCGTGACTCAAACTAGGCTATACGATACATACATTTCAACAACCATTCTCATTAGTTCCTTGCCAATGTCCTAGCTCCCAGAATAATACTAATACATGAGTATTTTCTTGACATCAATCCAAAGCATGGGTTTTGTCTCCTTCTTACTTGAAGCTTTGCCATTCTTGCCAATAGATTGCTTCCCCTTTCAGCTAACGTCGCATTGGTCATCCATCCATCCTTTACCTTAAAATAGGAGATGTCAAATTTACTGTTCATTTGAATCCTCATTTTTACATTACTGTAGCTAACTTGTATTGCACTGTTCATCTTAGACAAATTAAATTAATGCAGCTGGTTATGTTAACTAAATGGGAATGAGGCGGTAGTAATTGTAGGAATAAAACAAATTTGTCATTCATCTTATTCTTTGGCATCTATGTAGCTGATTATGTTGACTAAATGGGAATGAGGCGGTGGTGACTGTAGGAATAAAACAAATATGTCATTCCTCTTATTATTTGGCATATGTATATAAATACAAAATACATTTCCCTTCTGGTGAACTTATAATGTCATGCAAAATTTAAATAAATGGAAAGAAAGTGAGGCAGTAGAAATAAAACAAGTCCTTCCATTTTTCTGATTCTTTGCATGTAAGGCGGTGGATGTATTTTCTTCTATTTCCTCTTTTTATTAAGAAGAAAAATTTATTCCATTCTATTCCATCATTGTCCTCTGTAGCTTCTACAAATATAAAAAATTCTGAAAATATTTATTTTACTCCATTATTGTCATTTTCAGCTTGTAGGAAGAAGAAATTTTGAAGAACTAGTCTTGCGTCAGAGAAACATGAGATTTGCTTACCCTTTATTACTTTTAACTGTAAGTAGTTATGTAAAAGTTATTTGTCCTTCTATTACTTTGCATGTTTATTGCATGTTTAGTATTTAAATACAATTATGTTCCCATGTTTAAGATTTTTGTAAGTATATTTTGCTTGTACTATCTTTGTATGTTTAGTATGTAAATACAATTATGTTGCTTCTCTATATTCGTGAATAAATTCGAAAGAATATTAGGTTAAATGAATGGAGTTGATTCTCTATGTTTACAAGAGATAATGATTTTGTATTCTTGTTATAACATAAAAAATAAATGAAAAAAAATAGGTGAAGATTCCGCACTGTAAACTTAAATTTGTACTAAATAAATAACAGCAATATATATTTAAGAAATTCCAATTTATGCTATGTTATGTTACTGGAATTGATTTGGTTTGATTCTTTTTTTTCTTTTGTTTGTAAAGTTAAATTTTTACTAAATAAATAACAACAATAATTTTAATTCGAAGTTGGAAGATTTAAAAATAAAAATTAGAAACGTTTCCCCGTGCGTGCATGGGGAGATTGGTGTCTCCCCGTGCACGCATAGGGATTTTATTTTATTTTTTAACATGGTATTTGCTACTTTCATCATCTTGGTATTTGCTTAAAAAAATTATTTCCAAAAGATAAACTCTTCAACACATACACAAAAATTAGAATTCCTTTTAAAAGCAACATTTTAAGTTCTTTGTTTCATTCCATACATACATAAAATCAAAATTCCTTCCATGTCTCAGCACCCGTGCCTTTTTTATTTCCTTTTTTTTTTTTTGCCAACTTACACAAATTAAAAATATAATATAATTTATTAATAATTTATTTAACTTAAAAAAAGTTGAAAATATTCAATTTCATACATACATAAAAATCAAAATTCCTTTCGGGGGCGTTGCCCCCGAGCCCCCACGAGGGACACTGCCCCCTTGACCCTCGCGACCTGACCGGACAGGTCGATCCCCGTCGGGGGCGTTGTCATCGAACCCCCACGCCCCCTCGACCCCCGACGTCTATCCCTTTTTTTTCTAATTCTACTATATTACCTCTAAATAAATCACTCCAACTTTCATCGCGTGCGTGCACAAGTTATTCAGGATTTATTTTTTTACATTTACAATTAAGAAAAAATATTTTTTTAGTAATTAATAATCACTACACATCTTTTATTAACAAAAAAATCACTTCAACCTCCATAAACCATTCATTTAATTTTCATCTGTTTTGTCTTTCATTAGTCAACAATTGATAAGAAAGAAGTCCATAATACCCTTTTCTTTTGAAGAGACTCGTGGATGGGTAGTGGATTGCTATAAAAAATCTGCATAATTGAACAGTAAATGGCGGAGGATAAAATTGGAAGAAACAATTAATTAGTGAAGATGAAATGTGGAGAATAATAAGGATAAAATGGGAAAGGGAAATACATCCTGAATGAATAGGGAATGAGGGATTCCCTCTTTTAATAGAAGAAAGATTTTAATAGAAGATGGATATATAATACTTTATATACGTTCACAAATGATAAAGTAAAAACTAAATTTTATAATTTTGTATTAAATTATACAAAAATCATATGTTTAATAAATAATAGAAAGAGAAAATAACGTAGAGTTAACGTTAAAATTTCTTATTGCTTTAGCGAGGACTACTAGAGTTTGCTGTGGTTATATTTAGAATATTTTTGGTCAGTTGTTTGTATTAGTTACGTAATAAGGTTTACGCTTACCCATCATTTAAAAAATTTAAGCAAATATGTTTCTCATTAATGTTTAAATCATGTTGCTCAAATTCAGATTCTATGTATTGTGTTTTTACAAAGTGTAATTAATGTTATATAATTATTACATTGTTAGAAAATTTAAACAGTTGAATATTTCTTGAACGATTTTTTAAAACTGATTTCTCATATTCGACAGACAGTTTTGGTTTTCCTATGCGAATGGTTTAACAGATACGCTAATAGTGTTCTCCCATTATCTTAGTTGATACTGCTATCGTGATGGATATTTTGAAAACATTTGTTTATGAAAACCATTCCTTTGATAACTTGGATGTTGTCTCCGGAAGTGGAAATGAGTTTTACAGAAATTTCATTCATCAACAACGAATTCAAAAACAGGGAGATAAGCAAAATAAACATATAATTGATTATAGTGTTTATCATAAAAGGAGAAATGACCCTATGTTATCTGAAAATAATTCTCATGTTGCTGTCCAACTACATGAATTAACAATTTATCAACACTTTGACACTTTAACTTCAAATCAAGAAACACATAATATTTTGAATTGTGATTTAGAAGAAACTTTTAAGGGACTGAAATACCATCTACGACATTTATATTACCAACTTCTACTGCCTGTAAACATTGTAAGGCATGTAAGTTTTATAGAGAAAGTAAAGGTTTCTGTTGTTCTGATGGAAAAGTTAAACTTCTTATATGTGACTCACCAGTTCAACTGTTATAACTTATTTACATTTAAAGAAGTTCATTGTACGGAATTCAAAAAAAAATTGCAAAGGGATATAATAATCATTCTGCTTTCACTTCATTTGGTGTGAAGTACGGTAAAGAACTCTTTAAAACATACAAAGGTATTTACACATTCAAAGTTCAAGAACAAGTACATCATTATATAAATGAACTTATGCTACAAAATAATACGTCTTCTTATATGCAGTTATATTTTTACGATACAGACAATGAAGTTGAAAATCGTATGAAAATTTCATCAAACATTGTTGAATCTACTTTGATTGTTTTAATTGAAATCTTGAAAACAAATCCATACGGTAAATTTTTTAGGTCTTTAAGTGATATGAGTAACTTACATCATCATCAAATACAAATACATTGTGATCTAGGACTTTATCAAAGAGTTTTCAATACACCTACATCATCTCAAGTAGCTGCTATATGGGTTAAAGATGATGAAAACTCTAACGTTCGTGCTCGTGATAGCACTATATACGGCCATTCTAATGATTCACATAAAGTATACTATTATTATGGATGCTATGATTCGTTGCAGTATCCATTACTCTTCCCATATGGGGAATTTGGTTGGTATAAATACATTGAGAGATATAGAAACACATATTTCAAGCCTCAACATATGCCAACATATGATGTTCTTCGCAACACAACTACTACTGCAACTGAATTTATCGAAAAAGAGAATGAAAGTTCGCAAATATATCATCAGGTAGAGTTTTATATTTTTCCAATATTTGGTCTTATAAATGAGTATTCAATTTAGTTTTCCTTTGAATTTTACAGTGCTCAATCAAGCGAAGAAACGTACTCACGTATCTTGTCGAGAATATTTTTCCTATAAATTACAAATAAGGCCTTTTGGTAAATCTGTGTTACTTCACGCTGGAAGATTATTTCAACAGTATGTTGTAGATATGTATGTTAAGATTAAAATTACTAGGTTAGACTATTTTTGCAATAATCAAAAACAAATTCGCGCTAAACTTTACCAAGGTATTGTAGACAGTATTCAAAATGGGGAAATAAGAGGATGCAAAGTTGGAAGAAAATTTGTTTTACCACAATCCTTTATTTGTGGGCTTCGTGATATGTTAAGAAGATACATGGATGGAATGGCTATTGTGCAACGTTATGGAAAACCTGATATATTCTTGACTATAACGTGTAATCCAAATTGGCCAGAGATTAGGCACGAACTAAAAACCAATGATAAAGTTCAAAATCGACCTGATTTAATCGTACGTATATTTAGAGTAAAATTGGAAGAATTGAAACATGATTTACACAAAGCAAGTATTTTAGGTCCTATTATTACGCATATATATGTGATTGAATTTTAGAAAAGATGACTTTCTCATGCACATATGTTATTAATATTCAAATATGGATATAAAATCTATTGTGTTGAAGAAGTTGATAAGATAGTATCATGTGAAATCCTGACAAAAATAAATATCATCATCTTCATTCTGTTATTGTTAAATATAATATTCATGGTCCTTGTGGATATGAATCCGAAAAATATATGCATGGAGGCAAATAAAAGTTGTAAAAATAAATTCCCAAGAGATTTTTGTAATATTACTATATTTGGTCAAAACTCATACCCATTATATAAGCATCGTGATAGCGGTATTTCTGTTCGAGTTAGAGGTCATATGTTAGACAATCGATGGATTGTACTATATAATCCTTATTTAGAGCAAAATTGGAAGAATTGAAACATGATTTACACAAAGCAAGTATTTTAGGCCCTATTATTACGCATACATGTGTGATTAAATTCTAGAAAAGAGGACTTTCTCGTGCACATATGTTATTAATATTCAAATATGGATATAAAATCTCTTGTGTTGAAGAAGTTGATAGGATAATAACATGTAAAATTCTGACAAAAATAAATATCATCATCTTCATTCTGTTATTGTTAAACATAATATTCATGGTCCTTGTGGATATGAATCCGAAAAATATAAGCATGGAGGCAAATAAAGGTTGTAAAAATAAATACTCAAAAGATTTTTGTAATATTACTATATTTGGTCAAAACTCATACCCATTATATAAGCGTCGTGATAGCGGTATTTTTGTTCGAGTTAGAGGTCATATGTTAGACAATCGATAGATTGTACTATATAATCCTTATTTAATTGCAAAATTTGACTGACATATTAATGTTGAAGTATGTTCATCTATTAAAACTGTAAAACATTTATACAAATATATATACAAAGGACATGATCGTATCAATTTTTCAGTTTGCACAAATGAAAAAGAGAAAGAAATAGATAAAATTTCTGCTTACCAAACTATCAGATGGATATCTCCACCTGAAGCTATGTGGATGATTTTTTTTCTTCAATCCGTCAGAAATTTTCTTGATGGTGTATTCTTTACAGCTCCATATCGAAAATCATCAACATGTAACGTACGAAAATGAAAATGATTTATCTACTATTGTTCGAAACGAAAATACAGGAAAAACAATGTTGACAGAATTTTTTCGAAGGAATGAATTAAATGAGTTTGCTCGTACACTTTTATATTGAGATTTCCCGACACATTTTGTTGGAGTGCAAATAGAAAAAGTTGGACTCGCAGAAAGAAACAAGTTGTCATATGACGAATTGTTACAGTAAATCCATTTAAAGGAGGCGATATTTTCTTCGTGTTCTTATGAATCATATTCCTGGGCCAACATCATTTCAAGATTTACGAACCTTAAATGGAGTTACTGTTGTTAAGTATCGAGAATCGGCACTTTTACATGGTTTATTAAGTGGAGATAACCACTGTAAAAAATGTCTATCCGAAGCTATTGTTTATGAAATGCCTATTTCTTTAAGACGACAATTTGCTACACTTCTTATGCTTTGTAGCCCTAATGATCCAAAGTTATTATGGAATAAATTCAAATCTTATATGATTAATGATTATGTACATAAAAATATACTTTCACATATTGCTGAAATGCAAGCTCTAGAGGATATTAGTTGTATCTTAGAATGCTTAGGCAAAAATATAAATGACTACAAAATGG
Organism: Fraxinus excelsior; assembly: GCA_019097785.1. Lineage (NCBI taxonomy): Eukaryota > Viridiplantae > Streptophyta > Magnoliopsida > Lamiales > Oleaceae > Fraxinus > Fraxinus excelsior. Next base: position 36,328,976 of record CM032628.1, on the reverse strand, counting down.
TACAATTCAATGTAGATATAAATGAAAATGATAGATTAAGGAGAATGCTTGAAGATGAGACAACGAATTTGAATATTGAAGCAGACTATGTTTGTGCAGTAAGTTTACATGACAAACAACAATTTGCATATGATACAATTATGGAAAAAATAACAATGGGATCAAGTGGTGCTTTTTTCATTGATGATCCAGGTGGCACATGTAAAACTTTTTGTATAAAACATTGCTAACTGCTGTAAGGTCTGAAAATTTTATTGCTTTGGCAACTGCATCTTCTGAAGTATCTGCATCTCTTTTACCTGGTGGTCGAACTGCTCATTCAAGGTTTAAGATTCCTTTAGAAACAGTTGGTGAAGTAAGATGTTCTGTTAGCAAACAATAAGCTTTAAGAATTTTGTTGGAAATGTATAAATTAATAATCTGGGATGAAGTACCCATGGTAAAGCGGTGTGTTATTGAAGCTGTCGATAAAATGTTGAGAGATATTATTAACGATTGTAACTTGCCTTTCGGTGGTAAAGTGATGGTTCTCGGAGGGGATTTTCGACAAGTTCTACCAGTAGTACCAAGAGGGAAAAAAAGAAGATATAATAAAGGCTAGCTTAGTTTTCTCTGACCTATGGCCTCTACTACTACATCTGCCATTAGTTGAAAATATCATAGCGCAATTTGATCATACTTTCTGTGATTACTTGTTAAGAATTGGAAATGGGACAGAACAACAATATACTTGTAATTGTATTCGACTTCCCAACAATATAATTGTACCATTCAATGATGAAATAATGTTTTTAAAAATTTTAATACATCATGTCTTTCCAAATATAGAAGCATATGCTGAAAATTTACATACGATGGAAAATTGAGTTATTCTTACGCCTAGAAATAAATGTGTTGATCATATTAACAAGATTATACTGGAACAAATTCTTGGTTAGATTTTTACGTATTATAGTTTTGATGAAGCAATCGATAAATCAGAATAAAGCTTGCAAGAAGATTTCTTGAATAGTTTGACCTCAAATGGTATTTCACTACATGAATTGAACCTTAAAGTAAATTGTTATGTCATGCTACTATGAAATATCAATCCTTCCGAAAGTTTATGCAATGGAACATGACTCACTTGTCGAAAATTTGAGAAGAATGTAATTCTTGCTGATTTTACATCTGGCGAATATTCTGGAAAATATGTTTTTTTGCCAAGAATACCTTTTATACCACTTCAAAGTTCAAAGTGATCAAATTTCAATTCCATTCAAAAGAACTCAATTTCCAATTAGGCCATGTTTCGCAATGACGATAAACAAAGCTCAAGGGCAAATACTTGATTTTGTTGGTTTATATCTTCCAGAGCCAGTTTTTTTGTCATGGTCAACTTTATGTAGCGTTGTCAAGAGTTAAAATAAGCAACTCTCTAAAAGTTCTACTAAACTCATCAAATGTTGAAGCTTCACATATGACATGTACTAAAAACGTAGTGTACAAAGAAATTCTTTCGTTCATACATCGATAAAAGACACCGTCGAAGCAATGCAAGTCCTAAAGAGGAAATTACCTTATAACATTTGCAATAAGCCTCTTTTCTGGGAAGTTCAAAGAAAGTCTTCCTACAGTTGTGAGTACTTATTTCAATACATATCTCTAGAAAAAAACGTGTTTATGTTTCATTTTTACTATATTTGTTTTCCAGTATAAGACTAAAAATGATTCAAAATTTGATTGTAGAGAATGGATAAATGCAAAAATGCAAAAGAAACCCAGAAAAAAATGAATTATAGTTTCGATCAAGGTATGTGCATGTAACGATTGATCCTATGATAGAGTGTCTACTATTTCTATACGGTTACACTAAATTTAGCTATTACAATATGTTTAGAATATTGTGTCTTGGACTCTTAGTGTAATTGTCTAACTCACTATTGTTTTTCTTTTCTCATATTATAGGTAAATAAATCAAATAAACGGGGTCACTCAACTGATTCGAAAAAAATTTTGTCCACCTCTTTCGAACCAAACAAAATGTAAGTGCTCTTATTTGTTTCTCGCGGGTTATATGTTAGTTGAATAATATGTGCTTTATTCTTCATTCTAATCCTTTTTAAATCAATAATTGGACATTATGGATTCACCCTTTCTTTCATGAAATTTTCATATGCATTAAGTTAATTGTAGTTGATGAACCTTTAACTCATAATTGAATTTCTCCAGTTTTTTCTCCTTTTAAGATTTGCTTTTGTGTGCTAAACCTGAAGAGTATGTGGATAATTGTTACACAGTGGATACATATTTGAGATGCTACAACAACATCATGAATCCTATTAACGAAATACGATTGTAGCCCAGTTGGACACTCTACCTATCATGTCGTCTTCATGGACTACTCCACAAAGGGAAAGAAAGCAGAAGAAACAGAGTAAACAAACGGATGAAGATGTTATGGCACACTACCAAGGGAAATCGCATGTTAGGTGAAAAGGAAGGGTGTCGATGACATGCTCAACTTGTGGATTACAAGGTGACAACAAGAGATATCACTTAGGGCCTGATGCACCCTCCGACGCAAGTCCTTAATTGCAGGTTTATTGCAAATTTCAAATCAAATGAAACCTAATTAATTTTTTTTTTCTACATATCCAGGATTGGTATGAAGGACAGTTGGAGCCAATTGATACGAGAAGGCACCCATCGGAAGATATTTGGATACATGTAAGTACTCATAATATTATTTAGGCTCGTGAGTCTTTTATCGAGTTTATAAATTGTTTAATAAGGCTTTTTCATTTTTTATGGATATGGAAAATTTATCCCTAACCGAGGGAATAGAGCTGGTTCGAGCCAGGCACACGAGGAAGTTCATAGATTTGAGTTCATGCCAACTCATGGCATCAAGCAACAATCTAATTTTTGAAGCTAACATGAACTTGGATATCTAATTTTTGAAGGCAGCACGGTTCATGTTTGTGTAGTTTTTGATGTGTTCTTTAGTGGATGAAGCTAGTAACACTGGTGTAGATGAAGTGAGTGAAACAATTGCTGTTGGTTTTGTTTATTGTTGTGAAGGCAAAAAGAGCAAATACAAGTTCACAAGCATACTAATAGAGATCTTTGCACTCAAATAACTGTTGAGTATTCTATTTTTACTTGACAAATGTGATGTGTACATCACAATTTCACGCTGGACGTTCACAAGCAATACAAGGAAAACTAAATGAGATTGCTCAACAAGTTGGAATCACTACTGAGGGACGTTTAGTTCTTGATTGACCAATACGATAGAATACTATTTATATGATGCTTGGTGCAGTAGTACAATTCAGTGGTTCCTTTGAACACATATTTAAACTAATTTATGAAGGTTGATCAACCTCAGTCATATTTTAAGTAATTGAACACTAGACAACAAATAAATTTCCAAACTAGCAAACATCAAGTGCAACCACCGGCCAGTTCAATTACACTATGAGTCCAGTGTCCACATCAAAATTCAAAAACAGCACGTAAATCAACAACTAAACTACACTGTAAGGTTTACACTTGACTTCAAAAATAGATATACGACATAAAAAATGTGCCGATGTCCAGATAAGTCGCCTAGCATCCGCTTTTGCTGCTCTTGATCTGGAATATTCATTGGTAGTTGTAAGTGTAAATTCTTCATCCACTTCTTCAAGATTGATTTGCTCAGTACTTACTTGTGTGCCGAACAATAGTCTACCTTCGTTACCATCAACAAAAGGGACAGAATCCGTTAGCCTGTGATCCATAACAATTGTTTGTGGTTGCTGCTCGACGTTAGGTTTGGGCATGAATTGAAGTCTGGGTCATCATCCATATCTGTCACAAAAAGGAAATTAAGGACTCGTAAAATTGTAGAATAAATTCTTGCGAAATAAAGCTTTAACAAATCGACAGAACATTCATCATAATCCAAAGTGTCTAACTTTAATAGATTAACACAAAGAAATAGAGTTATAATTGACTTCATGTCTAATTTAACATATTCGAAATGCACAATTGGACAAAGAATAACACATTAATGTGATTCTTTTGAGTTTAATTAAAGGTGAACTAAGAAAATTAGTTCAAATGTTAATGAATCGTTTCCTCAATTAAAATTGTCAGCTAAACTTGATTTGTTTCCTTCAATTACATTGCAATGAAATGTGTAAGTAAAGATTTTGGCAAAGCAAAAAACATCCTATGTTAATAGTTTTAAAGGTTGAAGCAGACGTGTAAACCAATAAATAGTTCTTCTGCATTGTGAACCCTATACTTTGAAACCCAACCCACCACAACATGAAATTCAGACTATGACACAGAAACCCACCCCTGCTCCCACCCCTGCTCAATTGTAAAACCTATGCTTTGAAAACCACTCAACCACAATAATACTGACTCGATTTATCTAAAGTTTAGTGTGCATTATTACACCCGTATATGCGTATAGGAGAAAAGGGTAAAAAATTATAATAAAATAAAAAATAGATAATAAAAAAATATCAGCTTAAAAAAAAATGAAGAAAAGAAAAGAAAAGAAAAGAAAACGAAAGGCTACGCTGTCGTTTGACACCAAAATATATAGGTAAAGAACTCATAAGAGAATCCCCTTCACAAACAGTCGAGGAAGCGAGTCGCCGGAGCCGAAAGCAGCAGCGGCGGTGGAGGAAGTAAAAAAGGAAGGAATATGGGAAAGAAAACAAAGAAGCCAGGGAAAGGAAAAGAGAAAACGGAAAAGAAAACAGCCAAAGCAGAGGAAAAACGAGCTCGCAGAGAATCCAAAAAAATCTCACCTGAAGATGACATAGATGCTATTCTGGTGAAATTGCAGCTCCGTATAACTGAAACAATGAAAAAAGAATGATTTTTTAAGACATTATTATTTCACTTTTAATAGGAGCACCATTATTGCATTTACTCATGTAAATCTTACGTACAGTAACATTTGTTTAGTTTGAATGATGAAGAAAGGGATTATAGTAATGAATTGAAAAATTTTGGCACGCAGTCGAGTATTCAAAAAGAAGAGGCCAAAAAGAAGGAAGTGCATATTGAAGACAATGTGCCTGCACCATCTCCAAGATCGAATTGTTCGGTAAGTTCTTTGAAATTTTTTGGCTGACATATCTAATTTAGTTTTATTGATGTGTTCGAATTTAAATGGCCAGGGGTTTGTTTGGTTGTTTTACTTTTTATGTAGTTAACAATCAATCCTTTGAAAGACACGGAGTTGATTCTGTATGGAGGTGAATTCTACAATGGGAGCAAGGTCAGGTCTTTTTAAGTATTTTGCATTAAATTAAATTTTCGATGTTGTGCTTAGAAAGCTGCTTAATGGTGTTGTATGGAGGTAGTGTTAGGTGTTAAGAACTCCCTTGTTGTGTTCTTTTCATTTTTTAAATCCTTGAAAACAAAGCGTCCTTTTCTTTATATTGTTTGTGTTGACAAGCGGCAACTCATGAATTTGAGCACTGGAACTGTGCATGCAGACATTTGTATATGGGGATCTATACCGATTTGATGTGGAAAAGCAAGAGTGGAAATTGATTTCAAGCCCTAACAGTCCACCTCCTCGGAGTGCTCATCAGGCAGTTTCCTGGAAGAATTATCTTTATGTTTATGGTAAATTTTCAGGCTAGATAAACGTCATAAATTTTGTAATTTTTTGGATGCGTGTATGCATACAACAAACAGGCTAATGCACATATGCATATAATGCACACAGACAATGGTTGTTGCCCGATGGATAAGAACATATTTTTCTTTCTTTTTGGTGTTATTAGGTGGTGAATTCACATCTCCTAACCAAGAGCGTTTCCACCACTACAAGGTAGACATTGCATATTTTGAAGCAAATAGGAGAATGTTGTTAAAGATTGAAATGTCAATTTCAAATTTCGTTGCTGCAGGACTTCTGGATGCTGGACCTGAAAACAAATCAGTGGGAGCAGCTAAATTATAAAGGTTGTCCTAGTCCACGTTCAGGTCACCGAATGGTAAGTTTTTAGGCGTTACTTGTTTGATTTCCTTTCACCATTGAGTTTTGAGGTCTTACATATGCTTCTATTGCCTTATTTTGCAGGTCTTGTACAAACACAAGATTATAGTTTTTGGAGGCTTCTATGACACTCTTAGAGAAGTGAGGTAGTGCTTTGTTTCTTTTTCCCAGCTTGTATGTTCACATAAATGTGTGATGAGATGAAATTCATAATACTGTTGTGATGAGATGAAATTCATACTACTGTTAAGATGTTACATTCTCAACTCTGTTTCGTTGAAACTTGTGTAAGGTCTTTCTATGTATAGGGCTGATTAACCAACTTATTCTTCACTTTACTGATGATTTGGTGGTGAATTTTTTTTGCTTGGTTTTCTTCTCTCTCCTTTCTCAATATCACATAAAATATTGATGATTTGTTAAAAAAATGCAAGCATCAATTGTTCTAGACAGAGAAGGTATTGATGATATTTTTCTTAATGTATTTGTTAAAAGAACAATTGGTATTTCTTTGGAGGTCGGTTATAAAAAACTGTTAGTGCCTGTCACATTTTTTTGGGGATACCTCTTTTAGGTATCTACTGTTTAAGATTGCAAGAGGAGATTTGGGATCTGGAGAAGGAAGTGTATATGGAAGTAGAATAGACCACCTTGGTCAAAACCCTTCACTGATGTCTTTTAAGTAATAAAAACACATTTTTTTCTGTCAAACTTTAAGGTCGTTGGTTTGGAGGCTCGACAATCTGTTAAGTTAATTGGAAGTTGACGGACTTTAGAAGCTCAAACCTCATTGCTTAGTGGAATGCCAAATTTTCTGTCAAGCAACTTCAGTTTGATTGAGCTAGAAATTTCATTTCTAAACATACTCCTAGCTTTTATCTCTAGCAGAGCCCTTAAATAAAGATGTAATTTTCGTCAGACTTCACGGGCAACAAATAGATAAGTAAATAAGAAAGAACACTAAACCATCACTTTTACTATGAGTTTCTGTTGCTTTCTGAACTGATGATACTCCTCGTGTTCCTTTCTTTGTTCTCTCCAAAAGGTTCAGTAATCTTATATTTCATCTCTCTGATATGTTTTCTACCCCTTACATTATTAGTTTCCATTGCTTATTTTCTTGAAGTTTATTCTTATTTGCTGATGTGATACTGTTTATCATTCTTTTATTCAAGTTTCTATGGCATTTTGGATGAACCATACATATATGCTTATATGAAGCAATGGAACTTGTTTCCTAATATTGTTCTTATTTTCCATCTAAAGTCTTCCATTGCTGCAGGTACTTTAATGATTTGCACGTATTTGACCTTGATCACTTTAAGGTATAAGACTTCATACCCGAATTTTTGTTGCTTGTATTTTCAAATTCAGATTCTTATAGCTAAATCTATGACTTGATGCATTATAGTGGCAAGAGATAAAACCTACTCCTGGGTGCATGTGGCCAAGTCCTCGAAGTGGCTTCCAGTTTGTTGTTTACCAAGATGAGGTGAGTACATCAACAATACACATGATACTAGCTAACATTATTATATTTGTTTTCCAATGTAATCTGTTCTTGATAAGTATAAATTACTGTCACTCCCAACCTCAATAAGGGAAATCATTACAAAGTATACACAATGTGCTCGACATGCAGACACTAACTTATCACATATATAACGAATGGAGGAAGTAGGACGTTCCCAATACCTCATTACTGTAGGCGTGAATGATGATATCAATGTTATGTCATTGACAAAACTCATGAATGAGGTTATGGTTTATTCCATTTACATGTTTTTGCTGAATTCCATTTACTTCTGCTAATTATTTGGTCACTATTCAAGTACCATTCTTTTAGGGATACTTGATAATGCTCTGCTCGGTCTTAAATTATTACACTCTCAAGATTAACTGGTTAACATTTTTCTCATCAATACCTTTTTTTTTAGATTTATTTATATGGAGGCTATTCAAAAGAGGTTTCTTCAGATAAAAGTGTCTCTGAGAAAGGAGTTGTTCATTCAGACATGTGGTGCCTTGATCCCAGGAATTGGGAGTGGAACAAGGTCTTTATATTAATTCTTTCACTCTTTCTCCATTCCCTAGTAGTAATGTTATGCATATGAAAATTAAGTAGAATTTCTTTCTCTTCTACCCATCTTTCTGACTATTTTTCTACCCCACCCCACCTTGTGTGTGTGCGCCATGTGCTTTTGGGTGTTAAATGTCTCCTCACTAACATGGATTTTATGTCTTGTCTGTTGGGTTTCGAGAAAATTCAATCTTGTTGCTGTCGCTTATCACCAACATAACTTGATCGTTGAAAATATGTCAAGGACTATTATAGTGTTGTCTGCAGACGTTTGGTATTGTATGTTGGTATAGCATTGATGATTTGAGATTAATTTGTATGGTATTAATATAGTCTCTAGTGGTTCTCTACATTGCATTACATTTAATAATTGACTTAGTTTTTTGTAATCATATTGTTTGTTTTTGCGAATCGTATACTATTTACATTTGATTTGACCAAAAGACAGAGAGATCAATTATTAACAGGTCAAGTCAATACATGACACATGCATAGATACATGTATTGTGTATGTAATATAAGGTAATATCAAAGTCTTCAGCATTTGTACCATGGAACCATATGGTTTTAGAGCTATTCATTTTTTCTTATCTGAGTTTCGTACAAGTTAATTTGTGTGGCAAGCTCCTTATATGAAGGACCACATATTCTGTTTCTGTTTTTAGTTCCAATGCATTGCTGAGATACTTCTTGTCTCTGGTTTATTTGTGTGGCAAGCTCCGTATATGAAGGACCACATATTGATTAATGAGTACACATGTTATGTGTGTCATCTGTGAAATAGATTACCTATTTGTTATGCAAGAATTTCTTTTAGGTGCAAACAGTAAACCTTCTGTTTCATTTGTGCTATTTAAAAGGTGAAGAAGAGTGGGATGCCTCCAGGACCTCGTGCTGGTTTCTCTCTGTGTGTTCATAAAAAGAGGGCTGTGCTATTTGGTGGTGTGGTAGATATGGAAATGGAAGGTAATTTCTTTTATATGCTCACTTCGCCTTTTTATATCTTTTGATAGATCCATATCATCCTAGAGAACAAACCTATAGTTTTCTTGATGCCTAAATTTGCAATTTTAGTAGGTTGTGGGGATTATTTGATGGAAAAATCCTAATGAATGCAAGTCCCTTGCTTTATAAATAATATTGTGTCATAAAGAGAAGATGCATGGTTTACAATAACAAGAAGTGCTTTTCATGAAATGGTGAAATAACACCTATACAGATAAATTAAAAGACAACTGGTTAACATTGTGTAACTTGTGTAAATAGGACCTAAGTTCGACAGTCACGCACTAGACATTCTCCCACACATGTCGAATGCAATCTGAAAAAATAAAAATAGGAGATTCCTTGGTCGAATACAACAACAAAAGTAGTTAGTGGAAGAGGAGAAGTTCACCGGAGTACGACTATGCTGAGAAATGCGGTCAGTGGTCGCTCATAAACCCTAAGCTAAACATGAAACCGAAGATGGTTGGTGGACCCTAACGTATTCCATTGAATTCTCACCTAACTAAAAGTCGAAACTGCCCCTGTTTCTTGAATAAGGTACTTTAAAAGCAAAAGTTGTACATGTTTCTCTATTAAGATTTTTAGTGGCAATTGGGAAGTCAATCATTTATAGGTTAATGCAGAAGTTCACAAATTAATCAGTCATGTTTTCCCAATAAAGAGCCATAGACTAAAAATAAAATAATAAAAAATTTATTTTAATTGACCGGTACCCAACATGTTGTGTACTACCTTTCTGGAACATCACATGTCTGCATGTTCTTGTTGTGTGTCTGTGCGTATGTAACCTAGATTAGGACCATATATGTGTCATTTGGAAAGAGGTTTTATGAATACCGATAGTGTGGGTGAAGTAATTGAAAATATATGATTATATGTGGCATACTAGAGGAATTGGTTTTAAATCAGTGTTGTAAAAAGCGTAAAGTGTGATTAGTCGTGGAAGCCAAATTTCAAGCTTTACGAACCTAGGCGAGGCCTATGTGTAAAAAAGAGTTACTTTTTTATTATTATTATTTTAAATACTTAAATCATTCTAAAAATCATTTATTAATTAAAAGAATACATACCAAACATCTAAGATTATAAAATACTATATTTGCTTAATAATGCCTACAATAATCAATTATACAATTTTCAAGTTTCTGAAATGCGAAAATTAGACTATTTTTCATAGTTTCAACTTTCAACTGAACAAGTCTTACATAACAGATTTATAGGAATTTCATACATACTTTCGAAGTTTTTAACAATACGATAAGTTTCAAAATCATAATTACGTAATATAGATAGTTTCGTAGCTTAAATTTTATTTAAATCTGTATCGGATAAAGTCATTTAAAGACTTGAAACTAAAGTCTAGTAAAAGACTTTTAAAAAAAGGAAAAAAATAAAAAAAATAAAAAAATTAATAAATTAAAGTCAAATAAAAAGTTTTTTAAAAAGGAAAAAGATAGATAAAAAAATAATAAAATAAAATGTGCTTAGGCTTGAGGTCAACTTAGCATGTCAGCTTAATTTGCGTTTACTATCAAGACAGTTTTGCCTGCGCAAAAGGTGCGCTTTTTAGAACACCGCTCTAAATAGAACAAAGTGGAGAAGATATTTTGCCCTTGTTTGCTGGCCATTATTTAGCAAAAAACAATATTTTGAATATTGAGTTTTTGGAGAATATGTAGTTGAAAAGTAGGATAAAAGTTTTGGGTTTGCATACAAAATATTTTATTGTGTGAATGTGTGGTTGAAAATAAGTATGTAGTGAAAAGAGTTTTGAAAAAAAGCCCATTAAATAGGGGCTTGGTGTACCACAGTCCATACTCTGTGAGATAAGCCTTTGTTAGTTGTTTGATCTTTAGATGGAAAGCCATCCAAGTAGCAACATGTCTGAATCAGCTGAAGATATGATATGCTAATGTAGACTGAAAGGAACAGAGAATGAAAATTTAATAATTATATTATTATGATATATGGAGATAGGAAGGGAGGTGAATAATATTTCATTGTCTGTTTCTTGAAACCGCTATTTTGTCTGTGATATGTAACGCGCATTTGGAAGTTAAGAAAGACAGTTGCCTTCTTATAGAAACTATCATGCAAGGTAGTGTGACACGCTTGATTGAAGATTTTGAATCTGTTTCTAATGTTTTCCAATGGCTTGAGTTGAGATATAGCTCTTCTTTTCTACTGAAACATTTCATACTCTAATCAGTAATTGAAATTGTGCACTATCTATCTACAGGTGACCTAATGATGAGCTTGTTCTTGAATGAACTTTATGGCTTCCAATTAGATACTCATCGCTGGTAATCCCACATTTCTGTCCCATCGATAATATTAGTGTTAATTCCGATTAAGTCACCACGACCTACTGACACGTGACATACATCTTTTCCGCAAGAGTCTGTACTTTCCTAGAAGTGAATGTAATTTGTCATGACAAAAAGAAAAAGAAAAAGAAAAAGAAAAGAAAAAGAAAAAGAAAACATTTCTCTAAATTATGATCGGATAATTTTTTTTTTCTACCATCCCGTTATTTTTCTGAAAGTAATCATTCTGAGTCAATGAAAATATCATTCCTGTGTTGAATAAAGGTACCCCTTGGAGCTGCGAAAAGAGAAGGCAACTAAGGATAAGGTATTCTTTTCAACATACATCTTGCACATGCCCTTAATAATTGAATTTGCATATATGAAATGTCTGTCTTCATCCTTCGAGATTTCATTCTTTAGTTTCTTAACTTCTTATATTTGGGCATGTATAGTATTTTTACCTTTTGTTGTTTCAAAGCCATTTCGTGAGTGATGCATTTGGTTTCTTGTTTAAATTGTTTTGCAGTTGAAGAAGAGTTCTGAAGAGAGACACAGTGATGTGTCCCTTGAAAGCAAGACAGGTGTGGTGGACAGGGAAAATGCTGTATCATATGGTGAAGATGACAATTCAGATGATGATGACGCTGAGATTGAAAGTGGCATGAGTAATATCTCTTTTAATATGAAAAGAAATGTAGTGATTACTAATGGCAAGGTACCTACTGAATCTGATGAGAAAGTCCGTGATACCGGCAAAAAAGTTGCTGTGCAAAATTCCATTTTACCAGAGGTTTGTCACCGACTGGAATTCTCTGTCATGGCTTCTATTTTCATCTGATCTCAGTCTTTTAACTTTAGTCTAACTTTCAGATAGTGAAGCCTTGTGGACGTATCAATTCCTGTATGGTTGTGGGAAAAGACACATTATACATCTATGGGGGTATGATGGAAATTAGAGATCAAGAGATTACTCTTGATGATCTTTATATGCTTAACCTCAGCAAACTGGATGAATGGAAATGCTTAATACCGGTTTGTTTGTTCTCTCCTTATCAATGTTTATAGTCTAGTGTTATTTGATTTTATCTTCGTTCAGTTAAATTCTCTCTCCGTTTATATCTTTATCCGAGTTTGCACTCCTTGTATGAGCATCTGTGTGTTCAAATCATACTTGTGCATATTGTCCATCTGTTAGATGGAAGAGCATATGCTCCGTTGGATTTTAAGTGCAAAGAATAGAGAAATCAACACTAGTATTTAACGTGGTTTGGTGATATGTCTACGTCCACAAAGAGCGAAACGAAGATTTTATTCAGTATGAATAATAGGGTTACATCATTAGTATTTATATTAGCCCTAGCCTAAGCCCATACAAGACTTTAGGGCCAGTACAAGAAAATATACCATTACCGTACTGCGGGGGCATTGCCCCCGCACCCCCAACCTATTTAGCATCCCTAGCAAATAAACAGTGAATTAAAACCCACAAAGCCAATGCCGTCGTTCCACTCTCTTCACTCCACTCCGCTCCAGCATCAGCCAAATTGATCTAGTAAACTTGCATTCTACTCTATATGAGTCACATATACAATATGCTCTTTCAAATTATTGATTATATTCACCTCTCCCTGGGAAATTTCATTATTTCATTGGAGATTACTCTATTTATATAATTAACATCACATGCGCTATAAAACTTTATTATTTGCTTGATTTCTGTTTTTGTTAATATTGTTTGTCCTACACAGGCATCTGAATCAGAGTGGATTGAAGCCTCAGATAACGAAGATGAGGATGATGATGATGATGATGAAGATGATAGTGAAAATGAAGAGGGTGACGATGAAGATGATAGTGAAGATTCTGTTGATGAAGATGGCGATGTAGAGGTTTTTCTCGTCAACATAATCCTGAAAGATAACCATTCTTCTATTTAATCTTTCTGTCTTTTTTAAAGAGAACTAATTTGTGTGTTTTTGTGTGAAGGCTACAAGTGGTGTCGATAGGTCGCTCCAAATGGGAGCTGCCGTAGCTATAATAAAAGGAGAAGGAAAAAATCTTAGAAGAAAGGAAAAACGAGCCAGAATTGAGCAAATCAGAGCGAGTCTTGGTCTTTCTGATTCACAGAGAACACCAGCGGTACAATAGACGAGATTTTAGTTCATCTTTCTTCCTTAATATAGTCAAGCACTGCAGAGTCCACCTTACTAGACAAGTCTTAATGGAATAACCCTTGCTTGATATTTGCATCTACTTGGCTTTGCTGCTTGACGAATTGCATACATATACATAAATATATGTATACACACACACACACACACACACACACATATATATATATATCTCCTTCTTGTCGCTCTCTGATATTAACAACTGACTTGTTCTTCAATGTTGTTTGATGAAGCCTGGGGAATCTCTGAAGGACTTCTACAAACGTACAAATATGTACTGGCAAATGGCTGCACATGAACATACACAACACACCGGAAAGGTTTGTTTCTCTATCCTGATAAATATATATGTACTGGCTTTTACATAGGATTGACTTAGTTTTGTTTGTAATTCTTTTTTAGTTCTGCCCAAGTTATTAGTTGGCAAGGTTGTAAATTCCTTGTTTGGTTATTTCAATTTGATGCGTGGTAATAATCTAATGATGGTTCAAGAATTGGTGAACCTAAGATTTAATTTACTAGTGTTACTCTTCTGCAAAATTTTGCTTGAGCTTCACACATTGTTGAGGCAAGTTCAACTAAAATTTATGTGTCATACCAAAGATTAGAAATTTAGAATTTATTTCTGGAATGAAAAAAGAAAAGGAATTATGAAGCCTGCGCTGTAAAAGTGATCTCTATGTGATTTAGGTCTTCACGATTGCTTTTGGAACCCTGGATTTGGATTCTCAAACAATCACAACTATTTTAGGCTTTTGATAAACTCGATAAAAAGATGATGGAAAAATTTATATCATGTGGCAGCAGCTTTTGAGAAGAAGCATGTAGCTTCTTTTAGCTTCTCCAAAGTGAGTGACTTAGTAAAAAGTGGATACCGGTGTTTAATTAGGACTTAGGAGTGAGGTTGGCGGGGAAGCTTTTAGTCAGTTGAGTCTCAAGGCGGGCGGGTGGAAGGAAGTTTGGTCACTTCTGGTTTAATGTTAGGTATTCATTTGGCGTGCTAACCATGAAGCTCTCCCGACTAAATATAACCTCCATAGTCCATAGGCGTGAAAACTGATGCAAGATGTGGACGGTGCTGGGTGATAGAGACAACCTGCTATTTGATTATGGGGAGGCGAGGAGGGTATGAAAAGCTGCTGGTTGGTGGGGAACCGTAAAATCTTTCCTAGGAACAATGAATATGTGGGACATCTTGTTTGGATTGTTCAAATGGGTCTCAGCCTAGGATCTTGGATATATTGGTTGTACATTATTGGAGATCTGATATTAGCATGGCTCAGCAGATCGGGAGGCATCAGATTTCGTAGATATCCTGGGCAGCCTTCAACTATGGAGTGAAGAGGGGGCAGGGAAACATAAATAGGGAGGACAACCAATGCCTCCTCCTTGATGGAGCATCCTTTGTTGGGTTGTTTAAAATTAAACATGGAAGCATTTGTAAGGGAGGAGCATGCTTCATTGCTTTTGGTGCTGTGGCACGTAGGGGTGGGCGTGGATTGGGTTGGTTTTGGGGTGAACCCAAAACTAAAATCAACTTGGTTGGTTTGGTTAAAGTCCGAACCAAAACTGACCTAATTCAAGAGTCAAACCGAACCAACTCAAACTGATTGTTGATCAGTTTGGCTTATAAGTAAACTTTGCTAAGCTCAGCCAAACATGATGTATACATCTACCAAGAGAATTAAAAAAGAAAAAATAGGTTGTGGAAATATCAATCAAACATGTTGCCATAATCAATGTCATGCAAGAAACTAATTTGAACTTCTAATCTTGTTGAGAAAGGATAAAAAAAATTTCAAGTCACTGCTAACTAGGGTTGGACATGGAGAAGATGAATCGGAATTCAATGAAATTAAGAAATTACCTAGTGGGTAGCCATTGGAGGGAGAGACTAGCAAGTGCATCGGAGAGGGAGACATCAAGAGAGAGACGGTGAGAGAGACACGGCGTATAGGTCTTGGGTAGGCTTTGTGAATTGGGTATCTTTGGTTAGGACGTGGGTTTTGCACTTTGCTGCTTCTGTGGTTATGCTTTCCAATTTATGTGTCTATAATTGATTTAGGTTTGAATATTAAAAGAATCAATCCGGATCAGGTTGATAGGTAAAACCCAGAACTGGAGGGAGAGACTAGCAAGTGCATCGGAGAGGGAGACATCGAGAGAGAGATGGTGAGAGAGACATGACGTATAGGTCTTGGGTAGGCTTTGCGAATTGGGTATCTTTGGTTGGGACATGGGTTTTGCACTTTGCTGCTTCTGTGGTTATGCTTTCCAATTTATGTGTTATAATTGATTTAGGTTTGAATATTAAAAGAATCAATCCGGATCAGGTTGATAGGTAAAACCCAGAACCGAACCGACCTAATTTTACTATAAGGATTAACCAACCCAAATCCCAAGGTACTCAAAAAACCAACCGAAGTTGGTTCGGATCGGTCAGGTTAGTTGGGCTTGTGGTTAAAATGCCCAGCCCTAGTGATACGGGATGAATATGGTATGGTAATGGCTGTATATGCAAAGTGCACTTAGGGCACTATACATGGGCAATGTGTAGGCTAGGGCAATAGAGATGGCCTAAATTTTGCTGAAGACGTGGGTTTCCAGCTCGAGTGCATGCAGTGTTTCTCTCTCTGAGTTGTTCAAATCCAGAAATCTAATTTCCATCGTGCCCCAAATGCCGATATCTTATCAGATCTCTGTTCGTTGATGTCAACAATATTGTGTGGTTCTTGCTGTTTTATTCCTCACGAGGGGAATAAATTGAGCCACAAAATCGCTTCTTATAATTTTGTTGAGTTAGGTATTAAATTTTTGATTGAGTGTAGTCTTATTTTTATTTTGTTTGCACATTGCCGCGATATATAAGGTGATCATTATGTTCAAGGTCGATATTAGTACTTGCATACAAAAACACCAATAAGTAGTTACCAAACGCTCAAATGCTAATCTTGATACATACAACAATTTTTAATATATTTTTTTTTACTGGACGCTAAACTGATCCCTTTTGTGGCTAATTTTTTCTTTTGGGCAGCTGAAGCCAATTCTCCTAAAATCTATAGCAATGCTAAACCAAGTTTTGTGCTTGTATTTTTGGTCTCTTTGAAATTGTTTATTTTGGTTTTCCTTGTGCGCTTTCTTTAGTCTGTAATTCTGTTTTTGCATTTCTCAACGAAACTATGTGGTGACGATGTAGTTCTCTTGGCACTATAGGAACTCCGCAAAGATGGTTTTGATCTTGCTGAAACTCGTTACAAGGAACTGAAGCCAATCCTTGACGAGGTACGCTTTAATTTTTAGTCATTAAATTCATCTACTAACAATTAATTATGCAAATCTTAACATAGTAACTTACACTATACATGTGGACACACTTTAGTTGGCTGTTTTAGAGGAAGAACAGAAAGCAGAAGAGGCTGAAGGACCTGAGACTGGTGGCTCTAGAAAGAAGGGCAATAAAAAAAACAAGCTTTCAGCAGCCAAGTAATTTTACTACATGTTATTATCCCAATTTAATAGGGATTGATTATCAGAACTTTTTTTTTTTTTTTGGTCCTAATTATTTTTTGTTATTTCTTTGTATTAGAAAATGATAAATATTTTTTATTTTGATTTTGGGTTTATTGAGAAACATGAGTGAGGTGAAGGAGCTGTGTAATATTATAATTTTTTTGGTTAATGATGCGTTTCTTAAAGAAAATGATTCGGAGAAATGATGCCATTTTAGCATATATTCTATTTTTACTTAGAGATGTATGTCGTGGTTCTTGTCGCCTTATACCCGGGAATAAAGTAGCCCATAGTTGTTGTCATTCGGGCAGTTTGTCGAAATTGTAACAGTTATGAAAGTTTAAAATTCAAGAATGAATGATTGATATCACAAGGCATGAAGTTCATAATGAACAGTGTTTCTAACCTGAGCTTTAAACAGATATGTTCTTTCTTAGAAAGCTCTTTTGTAGGAGTAGAAACAAAAACTATCTCAAACATACCTTAAAAAGTGTATTATGTTTTATGCCATTGTAACAGCTACAAGTTTTAAATCAACCCGTGTGTGCAAAGATTTGCCCTTGTTTGAGCCCCATTATTTGGCTAATAATATATTTTAAAATAGTAGATCGATGGAAGATATGTAGTTAAAGAAAAATTTTGGGTTCGCGTGTAATATTATTTTATTGAAAAATGTGATTGAAAAGAAGAAAGAGAAAAAATGTATTTTGATAATAATGGGGATCAAAGAAGTGTGAAACAATAAGACATGGTTTTGGTATAATTAATCTATGAGTAATGCTATTCATCTTCACTGGAGTTACAAATACAGTCTGTGTCATTAAATGATAAGTGAAATTAAATAAATCATATAATTTCACCTTTCATTTAACCTATCACTTAGAGTCACCTAAATTGTGTTTGTAATCTCATTGAGGATGAATAACATTACTCTTAATCCATCCATTGGATCTAAGTGGAGACCTGAAAATCCCGCCAAGGCTTTGATGGTGTTCATCTTGTCAATATAAAAAAAAAAGGCGAAGTTATGCTATCGACTTGGGACTTTGAACAAACAGTGATCTAAGCAATATATGGTAGAAATTAAGAGGACAAGACTCTCTTTGAACATCGGTAATAGGAATTTAGGTTATTGTCGCTTCTCTTTAATGTGGATTTTGCAGCTTCACTCCTTGCAAGGAAAATAATATAGCCTGTTATTTAGCTTCTTTTGTTATTTTGTCCTTGGTAGTTTCCAAGTCGATTGACTGTGAGGATATACGTGTGAATGACCTGTTGAAAAGGCCAAAATTCCATTTTAGCCTTTGACCAATAAATAACATAAAAAAAAAAAAAAAAAACCCCAAAACTAACAAGTTATAAGGTAAAAGGCAAAAATACCCTCATTGGAAGGAGAAGAAAAAGTCTAACCACGTGAAAACCGTCCAAATATTTCCCAAAACCGACCATTATTCACAAAAACCGACCACTTACAAAGAAGGATCTGGCCACCCACCGACAAAGATGACCCACGCAGAACAAATGTTAGTTTTTTTTTTTATTTCAAAACGTGTATCCTCGTATATATACACATAAAGTTGGAATTTTTTTGTGTGATTATGGAATGTATGCGTAGATCTAGGCTATAGGGGAATTTTTTTAAGTGTTTATGGAATTTTTGGACCTTGAAATTGCCGGAAACGGCGATTTTCAACCATTTTCCGGCGATTCTGCAGGTAAACGGCCATTTTGGTTGACCGCCGGTCCAAAACTGAACCGACGGTTAACAGCCGGTTCAGTTTTATATGAACCGGCTGTTAACCGCCGGTTCAATTTTGGACCGGCGGTTAACAGCTCTTTTTGGTTGACCGGCGGTTAACCGCCGGTTCAGTTGTAGACCGGCGGTTAACCGCCGCCGGTTTCAATATAGGCCAATTGGGCCCCCAACGAAGTGGGCCGGCTGTTAAAGTCGGCCCGCTTAATTTTTATATATATATAATTTAATAAATGTATGGGTTAATTTCACAAATGGTCACTGAAATTACCTGAAAATTTCAAAACGGTCATTGAAGTTTCAAAGTTTCAGAAACGGTCACTGAAGTTTGAAATTTCTTTCAAAACGGTTACTGAATTTTCAGATTTTTTGGCCAAGTTTGAGGCAATTTTTCGGCAACTTCCGACAACCAAAACCGTCGATTTCGGATACCGTTGGAAAGCCAACGATGTCATCTTCAATTACCACCAAAAATCTCCCCAAGACTCCAAGTGATTCGGCCGAAATAAACCCACAAAGTCGTCAACCGAAAATTATGAAAATCTGCCCAGATTTTCAGATTTTTGGGGCAAGTTTGAAACAATGTTTCGGCAACTTCCGACCACCAAAACTGTCGATTTCGAATACCATTGGAAAGCCTACGATATCCTCTTCAATTACCACCAAAAATCTCCTCAAAACTCCAAGTGATTCGTCCAGAATAAACCCACGAAATCAGCTACCCAAACTGGGCAGATTTTCGGACTTTTTTTTGCCTAGTTTGGGTAGCTGACTTCGTGGGTTTATTCCGGCCAAATCACTTGGAGTTTTGGAGAGATTGTTTGTGGTAATTGAAGAGGACATTGTGGGCTTTTCAACGGTATCCAAAATCGACAGTTTTAGTGGTCGGAAGTTGCCGAAAAATTGCCTCAAACTTGGCCAAAAAATCTGAAAATTTGGGCAAATTTTCACAATTTTCGGTTGCCGACTTCGTGGGTTTATTCCGGCCGATTCACATGGAGTTTTGGGGAGATTTTTGGTGGTAATTGAAGAAGACATCGTGGGCTTTCCAACGGTATCCGAAATCGACGATTTTGGTGGTCGAAAGTTGCCGAAAAATTGTCTCAAACTTGGCCAAAAAATCTGAAAATTCAGTGACCGTTTTGAAAGAAATTTCAAACTTCAGTGACCGTTTCTGAAACTTTGAAACTTCAGTGACCGTTTTGAAATTTTCAGGTAACTTCAGTGACCATTTGTGAAATTAACCCATAAATGTATATTATAATAGATTTTGTATAATTAAAAATATTTATATAGTTAAACAATTAATTTTAATTTGATAATATATAAAAATTTATATTATTAATTTTAATATGATAATTAATAATATAATGAAATTAATAATTGTAATTGTTAATAAATAATTTTATATTATTTATTAACAATATATATATATATATATATATATATATATATATATATATATATATATAAAGAATTTGAAATTGATAATTACTAAAATAACATATTATTTTTTAACGAATCAGTAAATTCTTTTTTTCCTTTTAATTTTTAAATTGAAGATTCTTTAATTAAATATTCATTGTAAAAAAACTTTAATTTCTTCAAATTTAATTAAATAAAATTTATTTATTTATTTAATTTTAATAATTTCCTTTTGTTTGAATTATATATATATATATATATATATATATATATATATATATATATATATATATATATATATATATATTCTGTAATTAAATATTCATTGTAAAACAAGTCTTGAATTTTTCAAATTTAATTAAATAATATTTATATTCCTTATTTAATTTTAATAATATCTTTTTGTTCGAATTTTTTTATATATAATTAAATAAATAAATTGAAATTGATAATTATTAAATTGAAAAATTCTTTTTTATAGATATTTATAGAATTAAATATTTTATGAAGCCGATTAAAAATTTTATAATTAAATAAGTAATTTTAATTTGATAATTAATAATATAAATAAATAAATAATTGTAACCGTTAAATATTATTTTTTAACAAATTAGTTACTTCTTATATTGTCCTTTATTAAATAAAAATTAATATAATTTTATGCTTTACGTAATTTAAGCAATCGAATATCAAATAGATATTTGTAGAATTAAAAAATTTATATGGTTAAATAATTAATTTTATTTTTATTTTGATAATATAATAAAATTTATAATTATAATTATAATTATAATTATAATCTTAATATGATAATTAATAGTATAACGAAATAAATAATTGTAATTGTTATATAATATTTTTAAAAAAAAATTAGGAATTTCTTATTTTTTTCGTTTAAATGTTTTTCATAAATGAAAAAATAAAATATTAAATAAATATTTTACATAATATAATAAATTGAATATTAAATAAAAATTTAATATACTTTTATATTTAACGTATTTTAATAACTCGAATATTAAATAGATATTTATAGAATTAAATATTTTACGAAGCCGATTAAAAATTTTATAATTAAATAAGTAATCTTAATTTGATAATTAATAATATAATTAAATAAATAATTGTAACGGTTAAATATTATATTTTAACAAATTAGTTACTTCTAATTTTTTCGTTTAATTTTTGTTGACAATTTAATAAATTTAAATAAAATTTATATTTATAATTATAATTATAATTTTAATATGATCATTAATAGTATAACGAAATAAATAATTGTAATTGTTATGCGATTATACTGTATTTCATTATCTTATGTTCGAAGTGCTGATAGTTAAATTTTTTTTTTTTCAATTTTGCAGTATGGAGTATCACTTGGACTTGACGTTGAGACAGATTCCGGGCAAGGCTACCTGGAACGGTAACTTTGGCAGTTACACTGCCGTGTTGGAGCTGCTTGATGAGCATCATGCAGATATGCTTCGACGTTCATTTCTCTGGCCCCTGTACGAGTTGAGAGATGTACAGTTCTCCGGGCAGATCCTCGATGCACTACTGTGCCGGTTGCTTAGTCCAGTCGACGGCGATGCCCTCCACTTCGACCTTGGGGGCAAGGTTGCGAGTTTTTCCATGTTTGATTTTGCTCTCATCACAGGACTGGAGATTACGGGTGATGATGCAGCTCGTACTGATACTCAGAGAGGCAGATTGCACGACACTTACTTTGAGGGACATGGGACGGTGCTGCTGTCGGCTCTGATGGACGCGATCACGAGATGTGACGACATGTTGGATAGACTGAAGCTCGGCCTGGTCTACATCCTTGAGAGCGTGTTGCGATGTCACCATCGGAGGACTGGGATTGACCTATTCCATCTGCAGATCGTTGACGATCTTGATGTGTTCAACACATATCCGTGGGGCCGGAGATGTTTTGAGGACACGGTGCACGTATTCACCAGATCACACTCGAGGCCGAAGGGGACCATGCGTAAATACGATACATACGGATTACCCATTGCCGTGCAGGTAAATGTTTGACATACTTTATTATAATATTGTTTACAATAAATATGAATATAATAATTATATGTGTTGCAGATCTGGGCGTACGAGATGGTCCCCCTCCTAGGTACCCAGTTTGCGAAGCGAGGGGAGACACGCTGCCCTCGGATGCATCATTGGCGAGCAGAGGGATGTCCGACTAGCAAAAAACTATCAGCTCTCCTCGACGACCCTCAGGTTAGATAATACATTTGCAATTTATGTTATGTGTAGCTCCAAAATATGATAATGTGATCATTAACAAATGTTGTTATGCCAGATTCGAGTCATAACGCAGTTGATGCCGTCGATGGAGGATGATGGACGTGGATATGTGCGTGAATTGGCCGCTCCGCATGATGAAGCCGCTCGAGATGAGATACGTGAATTGAATATAATCGATTTGCATATGTTAATCGAATTTTCATTAAATACAATAATTTTGTATGTTCCAATCCGTGTAGGGGGGGCGGTCCAACTGCTTCACCGCCGCCAGTGCCGAGGGCTTCACCGTAGAGGGCATCACCTCCCCCGGTGCCGAGGACTTCACCGTCGCCACCGCCGCAGAGGGCTTCACCTCCGAGGGTTTCACCGCCCCCACCGCAAGGGGCCTCATCGCCCTCATGGGCATCACCGTTGTCGTGGTCATCACCGCCACCGAGGGCATCACCGTTGTCGTGGTCATCACCGCCACCGAGGGCATCACCGCCGCCGTGGGCATCACCGCCGATCAGATCACCTTCTCCACCGTCCACTGATCTGTACGATCGCCTAACAGTATTTATAGAGGGTCAGATGGACGAGATGCGCCGAGAGCTTCAGGCTGAGATTGCAGCCCTCCGAGGCGATATAATAGGCATAAGACGGGGTGACGGACGGGGTGATGGAGGGGGTCATTTCTGGGCGGATGATGCCACGTTGGCTTCGTTTTTTATGTCCCCGGAGGAGGGTAGGACAGAGGCAGTTGCCCCGGAGGAGGTTGTGCTGGTGGGGAGGACAGAGGCAGAGGGTAGGACGGAGGAGTTGGTGGTGGTGGGGAGCCGGGATGATGTTATTCCCGAGGTGGAGGGCGAGCGTACACCTGACGTAGCGGCGGGAAAAAGGCTTGCCGCTGACGCCCCGGAGCAGGTGGTCGGCAAGAGGGTCAGGTTGCCTTCGCAGTACGTCGTTTCTCCCTTTACGGCTGAGGCGAAGAGGAGGACGTTCGTTGACGGGACGTACCCCAATCTGTTTCGGGAGGTGGACGCAGCGAAATGGAAAGTGTTCGAGGCAGAGTTGAGGATAATTAAGCCCCGGTAAGTATTATAGAATTTAAATAAAGTACGTTACGCTAATTCATCTATATCTTTTTCAACATTTTTTCAATTTTTATTTTCAGACAAAGCCGCCAAGTTGAGTCGAAGACGATATTAGATGCATATAAGTGGTTTCGCGAGATCACCACTTCAGGGACGTGGCTCGCCGACGATGTAAGTGAAATATTCATTTTGTTGTTTATTATGTATACATTATTTTTTTGTTTTTTGAAATGAAATAACTCGCTAAGTTTTTTATTGGTGTTTCCTGATGTAGCACATCGACCTGGCCATGGAGTTACTACGAGATCGAGCTCGACGATATCCGCAATCATTTGATATGCCCGGCCAACTCATACTGAGCACTGAGTTTTTGGGAGCTGTTACCATTGAGCATGAGTCGTTGCTATGTATGGGTAGTAAGTACGTGCTACCTGAATATATGGCCGAATGGGTCGTAGGGATATTGCCGACGCTCGGGGGAAAGGCATGGGATGCTTGTACACATATATATGTTCCAGCGATCTTGAATCATCATGTCATTGCCGTGGAGATTGTTTTTGCTGACTCCACGATGTATGTGTACGACTCCGATCCTTCGTGTCTGACACAGGGCTAGCTCGAGCAGCAGTTGGAGCCGCTTGCTGTGATCGTACCGTTGATGGCCGCCCGAACAGGTGTTATTGTTAATGACATGCTAGCCATCGTGCGGGACCAGACGACGGCGAGACAGTCGAAATCGTAAGTATTTATATTTTGTTTTGTACTTTCAAACTTAGTTTTTTATCTAACACGTTTTCGCACTAACATTATTCTTCAATTGTAGGGGTGATTGCGGCATTTTTGCAATAAAGTACATCGAGTTTTTGAGTATAGGACATAAGGTCGATGTAATCAACCAAGCATGGATACAAATTTGGAGGAATAAATTAGCGTGCGATTTATACGAATTCGAGTGTGATCCGTAAACGTTATACATTTAATTGTTGATTCATTTATTTAATACTTGTAAATATTGTAAAAATATAGTACGTTGAATTGAATTGAGTAATTCGTTTATGTATGTTTTAAATAACTGTACTTTTGTATACTTAATTATATAATTAAGTATTGTGCACTTAACTGTTACTATTGTACACTTAATCAAATTAGCAAATTATGGTTAAATAATTAAATATTGTTCATTTAGCAACAATACCATTACATATTTGACTAATTGTTATCTAGGGGAATTTGACTCGTACAATTTTGACGAGTATGACCGACTGCTCTACATCTGCCGCACCGACGCGGTCGAGAAAACTCTCCAGTAGATGGTATTCTAGAAGTTCGTGACGTCCAAGGCCACGCGGTTCAGTTACCGGTGGCGACAAACTATTAAGTGGGAAAATATGGTCAGTAACTTCCCAATCAGATTCGTTCGGTAAGGGAAATATAGTCTCAGCATATGCAGTTCTCCAATACTCAGCCGTGTAATACTGAGAGCATAATGTTCTCGCTGCAAAACCTCTGTTCATAGATACCGCGACTGCATGCTCACATGGAAAACTCTCCAACTGAAATCGAGCACAAGTGCATGTGTGTTCATTCAGGTCCACAATGTATACCAGTTGACGTGCATCTTGTACAGAGAAAAGCAACTCATCCAGTGGTTCCACATTCAACCTCCTCGCAACTTGTGCAGCCTTGAACAATTTTTCCTCTTGAGCCGGGGCTGCCAAGTCGAGCAGTTCTGCGATTCAACACGTCGGTCATGAAACCACTGCTGCAGTACGAATGTTCTCAATCAATGCGAGAATTGGCAACTCTCGATCCTTCTTAAACAGTGAATTCATAGACTCCACGTTATTTGACGTCATCAAGTTGTACCGACGTGTTGGAAAATGTGATCGCGCCCAATGTTCTATCCCCATCTTTGTAAGATAATCCCATGCCGATATCGACTTATTTCCTATCTCGACCAACCACTTATTACATTCCTCGACACTGTAAGCTTCGGCCGCCCTCCTGAACAATGAAATGATGCCTTGGCCCCGGTATCTAGTCTTCAGATTACCTTGTATATGGTACATGCAATACCCATGATGTGCATCGGGGAAAACTTCAGCGATAGCATTTATTAGAGACTGACCCCGATCTGTTACGAAGGCAAGATGAGGGACTTCCCCGATCACTTTCCTGAGCTTCGTAAAGAACCAACTCATTGACCGATCATTCTCGTCGTCGACTATGCCGAATGCAAGTGGGTAAATCTGGATGTTGGGATCTTGACATGTAGCAATAATCAACGTACCCCTGTATTTCGATTTCAGAGTTGTACCGTCGACTAAAATTACCGGTCGCATCGCATTTGTAAATCCTCTAATGCATTGTCCAAGAGCCATGAATAAATATTTAAAACAATTCTCGCCCTCCGTCTCAATGAAAAAAGTGGAACCGTGATTAGTTGTCCCCAAATTATGACAGTATCTGGCCAATTTAGCATAACTCTCCTCAACCGAGCCCAATAAATCCTCCAACGCACATTCTTTGGCCTTCAAGGCCTTCTGGTAGCTCATGACCACTCCGTACTCTCGTCGAACGTCGTTAATGATGTCTGAAGGTCTATAGATCGTCCGTGGGTTCTGATACTTGTGCATTATCTGTCGTCCAATAAACCATGATCGAGCTTGTCTGTGATCGTTTTGACGAATCCCCAATTCACAAGTATGTTCCCGTATATATTTGCGAACTACAAAATTCTCATTCGTATCCATCTTAGTCCATCGCAACCGCCAACGGCAACCGTCGTCAACGCAAACAAGTGTCAACAATGATTTGTTTGATTTCTTTACCTTGAACTCAAAATTGAATTTCAATGACAGGAGGTGCACAGCTTCCTGTAAAGCTTTCTTCGTTTCAAACAGTTGCTCAACATACAAATCTTCTTCATCGGGAACCACACGTGAAGAATTAGATGAAGGTCCGCTCGTTCCGGCCCCTGAGCTCCCACCCCACTCATGTCTTTGACGGGATAAAGCAATTAAATCCTCATTTGTAAATTCATTTACATTCTCGCTGTCCTGAACTACCGATTAAATTATGTGCGTCTTAGTGATGTCATGATGATGAACAACTGTCTCGGGAATATTAGTGTCATCATCGCGAGCTATCTCCACCGTATCCCAAAAATTATTTGCATTGTCATCAGTTCCATCCGAATGTTCATTTCTACCTTCTAAGTCGTCCTTCATCACTAAAGTCACGCAAATTGGTGTCATTTGCGTTTTGTTCAAATCATACAGATAACTCACGTCAATATCAGATGTAACCTTTGCAGGTAGAATTGAAAATGGCAAATGCTCTTGAAATTGATATCTCAGTACCATATTGTATAGAGATAAATCGACATTCAGCTTGTTCTGTATATCATGGTACAATTCGTCGTACGATGTAGTCTCTGTTATATGTGTTGGCATATTACGTTGTCGTCACTTGTCCATTTCCATGTCCATCGATTATTTTCATCCATCTCAAAATCACCAAAATAACAAACCGGGAGTATAATCCTCATATCTGTGTGGCATGACAAAATCGAATTTGTAAATATTTCAAATAGAAACTTATTAAAAAACAAAACAGCACCTAACAGTCTAACATTCCCAATTATTGCATGTTAACAGTCGATTTTTTAGGTTGTTAACAGCCTAAAATATAACCAATATTTTAGGCCATTAACAGCCTAAAAATCGACTGTTAACAGCCTATTTTTAGGTTGTTGACAACCCATATTTTAGGTTGTTGACAGCCCATATTTTTAGGCTGTTGACAGCCTAAAAATAGGCTGTTAACAGCCGATTATTTGGCTGTTTTGTTAGTCGATTTTTAGGCTGTTAACAACCATTTTTTTGGACATTTTCGTTGTTTTTCGTAATAGCTGTTAAGGCAAACCAATCGAAAAGTTATGCAGATGAATTATTTTCCCATTATGCTTAAAATAAATTATATACATCTGCTAAAAAAATTTATCTGCCAACTCCTACGTCGAATCTTAATTTATCAAGTAAAAAACATACACATATTTAACGAAAACGAAATTAAACATATGTAAATGTACTTACTGATTTGAAGTAATTGACCGAGAATTTTTTTTCTTCAGCTATGGATATTTTTGAGATTTTCAGAGTGTAGAAGATGAGAGAATTTTTATCTGTATTTGAGCTGATTTTGTAATGTTATGTAGGGAGTGTTTGATTTTTATTTGTTAACTAAAAGGGCAGTGTTGTATTTTTAACAATATCATATTTTGTAATTATATTATTCATTTAAGGGTATTTTTGTCTTTTAAACACCATTAGGCCATTTTAAAGTTATTCACTTGTGAAAAAGTCAAAAAGGAATTATGACCTTTTGACTAAGCCATTTTTAAAGTTACCCCATTTACAGTATACCGTACTTTATATATGTCATTTGTTACTAACTTCCATATATATATATATATATATATATATATATATATATATTTCCAAGGAAAGAACCCAACTTTAGTTCAACCAAAAACTCATAATTCCTCCACATGCTAATGGCTAGAGAGCAACTAGAAATATATGTTGCATGGCGTTTGAAAGTTCTCTTTGTAGTATGATAATTGGATAGGAGACAACACTCTAGCTTTCGAATACCGTCAATTAAGTCGGTCAAAAATTTAGATCTGAGAAGTCGATCAAAATGGGATTCTAAAGATAGCTTCTGCCATTCTTTTGTTTTTTGAAGAACTTTCCAAGAAAGTCATATTGAGTTAGTTTCCTTTAAAGTCATTTTTAATTGGATAAAGAGCTTCCAGCAAAATATGAAAATATGTCCAATGGTATCTTGTTAGTCTTATAAACAACTTTTGGTTTTTCGAAAGATGATCATTATGTCATTTTTTCGATGGCCTCTTGTTGGGATACAAAACCATTAAAAATATTCCACTAAAAATATCATTTTACAACTGGGAAATGTGGAAATTTGGCTCTCTGTTGACATCATGTCGATGCTGTAGATCTGTGGAATCAATTCGTCGTGTACTTCTAAGTGGCGTCATAGCCAAGGAAGTTTCATGCTATTTTACCACCAAATTTCAACTTCAACCCCCTGCTTATGAGAACTCAGTTACGCATTTTCAATATTGGAGAAATAGTTCCATATAAGGCCAGAAGGGCAAGTAAAAGAGTAGAACTATTGGGTATCGATACCTAATGAATCTCGGGCTATGATGGAAAACATCGGAATATAATTTGGGAAAAAATCATATATAAAAGATTAAATAGGACACATTTCAAAATTAAGAAACAAGGTTTAAAATTTCAAAAATCAGATTTTTTAAAGTTTTAAACTAATTAATTAAACATATATTTTATTAATTAATTATATTAAAGTCACAATTCTATACAATTTAGTCACAAATTATAAATTAATTGGTTACAAATTATTTTATAGGTCACAAATTATGTCACGATCACAAATCAAAAGTGTTATAAGTCACAATTTATTCATTGATCACAAATTTATCAAATTAATAGATCACATATTATTCATTGATCAGGAATCACAAATTTTACAAGTCACAACTTATTTTGTGGTCACAAAATATCTAATTAATTAATCATAAATTAATTTTCGGTCACAAAGTATCAAATTATTGGTCAAAAATAACAAATTTTTAGGTCACACATTAGTTATCGATCAAAATTTATCTATTTCATTAGTCACACATTAACCAATTTATAGATCACAAACAATCAAATCATTTGTGACCACCACCTCCCAACTGCCACCAATCACATCGTCGTCGAAACCACCAGCACCAGCACCAGCACCAGCACCAGCACATCCCAATGGTAAAACCATCCACTGCCAACATTGCCATCGCCACCACCACCATCACACCAAATCACCAACATCACTGCCACCATCATCCAAATACTACTAAAAAATCAAATTCAAAATTATTACAACTACCTCCACACCACCACAACCATCGCCGCATCCAATCCACAACCATAGCAATTGCCATCACCATCTTACCAATTTACCATCACGACCCACCAAAAATCACAACTATCACCTCATTTATCTCTCTCCATCTCCACAACACCACCCCTACCAAAAATCCCCAAGTCGTCGTTGTCACTACCACGACCTCAACAAATCCACGACATTATAATCTCCAAGAAGGAAAACATTGTAATCTTTGCACCCTTGCAACACCTCGCGCAGCGCTGCAAATAGCTCAGAGCGACGCCTCTATTAAGGGCGCTGTCTCCACCGCAGCAACACGCCTCTTCGCACAGAGGTCCGAGTGGGAAGACAAAGAGAGAGGCTGGGGAGAGAGAGATCTCTTTGCACACACCGACCAGTAAAGTCGTAGAGAGAGGTTGGGGAGAGGGAGTATAGATAAGTATATAGTGAGAAAGAAGAGAAAGGGAAATAATTAAGGTTTGGTTAGGGTAGAAAATAGTGGGATGAATATGTAGAATAATTATTTTTATAATATTATTATTAATATTTAAAATTTGATTTATATTTGATTTTTGAAAAGAAAACTTTTAAATCTGAATTTTGAATTGTATAGTTTAAAACTAGGGATTGGGGTAATTTCCACATATAATTTTATAGGCATCAGCCAATGGTGAATGGATTACCAACAACCAAGTCAAATGCTTGACCCGAAAATAACATGGACAATTGAAAGTAGTTTAAGACATTGATGCTGCTCACATCCCACATATATTTACCTATTGAATGACTTTTGATCTTGGCCCATTTAATCATTTTATTGGTCCAACTAAAGCTTAACACACACACTTTTTTTTTTGGAACCTCCGAGATTTTATTAATCTGCCCTCACTTGTAGTGGAGGAATACCATGGTTACATGAAAATAGTAATAGCAATAAATGAGGAAGTACCACTTCCCTTACAATGAATAAAGAAAAGTAAAGTACTATTTCCTAATATTCGGTAAACCCCAGGAGTCCGTCCTTAGAATTCCTCTAAGGCCAAGGGGAGCGTTGTCCCCTTCTTGGATGGTGAAAGAGTTACCAGTAGCTCCTGTTTTTGCCAAGTAGTCTGCTGCTATATTTCCTTCCCTGTAGATATGTGTTATCTGAGCATGTGTAGCTTCAATCAAAACATAAATATCTTCCCATAAATCCCACAGATACCATAAAGTGCATCGTCCATCCTGTGCCCATTTTACCATCAACGTAGAATCTGATTCCACCACCAAATCCACAAATCCCCGTTCTTTACACATAGCCAACCCGTCCCTAAGAGCACGGGATTCTGCCAAAGTGTTGGTTGCCACACCATAATAGTGAGCAAAACCACAAATCAGACTACCTCTACTATCTCTAATAAGCCCGCCTCCTCCTGACGCGCATGGGTTTCCAATTGAGCCCCCATCAACATTTAATTTCAATGTACCAATTCCTGGTCTCTTCCAACTCACCAGCTGAGGTATAACCATAGAAATAGGAGCTATTGGGACATTTAATGTATCCAGAATCTCCTTGTCGGGCACTTTAATTCTACGAAACATCTTGAAAGAGCCTAAAATAGTGCTTAACATCAACTTGACCTGACTGATGACACATCTCGGAGAGAGTTTAGTCCCCTCCATTCGAGCTGTACATCTAGCTTTCCACAAGTGCCAAGTAATAAGTAAAGGGATAATTCCACGTAACATCCCTACCTGCGTATCTTGTGATGCTTTTGTCCACCATGATACCATTTTTCCTTGCCAACAACTAGTCTCCGAGAAAGGAATAGTGCAAGCCCCTGAAAAAAATCTCCACACCTCTTTTGCCAAGTCACTCGTGCTCAAAACATGGTCAGCCGTTTCATATGATGGTTCCGTACAACAATTACATCGAGATGCCAAATTAATACCCACAGCCTGAATATTGCTATCAACAGGTAACTTGGATCTCAAAGCTCGCCAACTAACAAAAGAAATTTTTTTGGGCACTAGTGAGGACCAGAGCCATTTTTTCCATTCACATTTTTCACCTCTTGCTCTAATGAGTTCCCAAGCTGATTTAGAAGTGAACCGCCCATCATTGGTTGGTTGCCAGATTAGCGCATCATTCCCAGGTCGAAGAGCAATATTAGCATCAAGAATTCGTTTAACACAATCATTATCAACAAGGTTTCGAAGTTTTACCATATCCCATCCTGTATCTGATAACAAATCCTTTACTTGGAGTTTTGGGTCATTATGGTGATATTCTTCTGACAAAGGGCCTGACCCCAACCAGTTATCAAACCAGAAGCTAGCTTCTCCATTACGTATAACCATTTTTGCTTGTTTTAACACCAAAGGCGCAACTTGCAATAGTGACCTCCAAAATCGAGAACCTTGGTTACTATGTATTATATTAGCAAGATGATTATCCGCCAGATATTTTCTCTTGAAGAAATCTGCCCATAAGCTGTCCCCTTTTAATAGTTTCCATACAAATTTCATTAAAAGAGCTGTCTGCACTTCCATGAGATTTTGAAATTCGAGACCTCCTTCTTCCACTAGTAGACAAATTTTATTCCATGCAACCCATTTTCTTTTACGACACTCGAGCGAGGAGCCCCAAAGGAAATCAGAAAACAATTTATTAATCTCTTTAAAAATTCCTTTAGGAACTTTCAAGACAGATAGGATGTGGATGGGCATGCTATTCAGAACATGCTTAAGGAGAGTAATTTTTCCTCCAAAGGATAGAAGTTTACCTTTTCATCCCGCCAGTTTTTTTTGGATCTTTGCCAGCATTGGTTCAAGCATATTCATGGTAAGTCTACCTGCGTGAAGAGGCACCCCCAAGTATGTGCATGGCCACGCTCCCTCACCGAACCTTGAAAGGTTCAACAAATCGTTTCTCCTGATTTGGTTGATGTGCTTGGAGAAAAAAATCATAGATTTGGTTGAGCTCACCACCTGTCCCGAAATATTTTCATACGTATTGAGAACGTACAATAAATTTTGAACTGACCTCTTATCACCATTGGAAAAAATCAGTATATCATCCGCATATAAGAGGTGAGAAACCATTACGCCACCACCTACTTTGTAGGGTTTTATCTTGCCCACATCATAAGCGAGTTTAAGCATTTGAGATAAAACCTCCTCCATAAGAATAAACAAATAAGGGGATAAAGGATCCCCTTGGCGTAGTCCACGGGATGCTTTAAAAAAACCTTTACCCGACCCATTCAGTATAAATGAGAACCAATGGGAAGAAATACAATTAAAAATGAGGTTTCTCCACTGTGGAGAGAATCCAAATCTCCTCATCACCTCCAGCAAGAAACCCCAATTCACTTTGTCATACGCCTTTGACATATCCAGTTTTAAGATAATGTTTCCACCCCTCACTTTTCTATTTAATGATGATGCCATTTCTTGAGCAACCGCCACATTTTCGAAAATGCTTCGTCCAGGTATAAAAGCCGCTTGTTCCTTGGAGATAATAGACTCAAGCAGCGGAGCCAAACGCATGACCAAAATTTTTGAGATAATTTTGTATGGGACCGAACAAAGACTAATGGGGCGGAATTGTGCAAAACTTCCCGGGTTATCCACTTTGGGAATTAAGACTAGGTTTGTCGCTCCAAGCCAAGTAGTTAGAGGTTGTCCCTTGAAGAATTCTAAAGCCATGTCTAGCAAATCCATCTTCACCACATCCCATGCAAATCTGAAAAAGCTAGCTGTAAATCCATCCGGTCCGGGGCAACTGTCCATAGGTATCGACCATAGTGCTGTTTGAACCTCATCTATGGTAGGCATACGACACAACATATCATTTTCTACTTCCCCAATATAAGGTTGAATCAGATTTAGGGCTTCAGTATCTCTCATGATGGGGGAGACCATAAGCAAATTCTGGAAAAAATGAACAGCCTCTGTGTGAATAGAATCTACTGAAGTAAGTAAACGGCCATCATCTAAAATCATATTCTGGACAGATTTCTTGGAGGCTTTACCCCTAACACATGCGTGAAAAAATTTAGTGTTGGCATCACCCTCTTGTAACCATTTTATCCTCGCCTTTTGGCACCATAAAACCTCTTCCCGCTGTACCCACTCGTTATGGAGTTTGCTGCATTTGATAAGCTCAGCTTCAGCCTCTTTCGAATATTCTTGTATGACCGAATTTTCAAGCAACAACATTTGGTTTTCCAGTTTGGCCATTTCTTGTTCCACCCGACCAAAAACCTCTACATTCCACCTTTTAAGCTCCTTTTTAAGGCTTTCAACTTGCACCCCACACGAACCATTGGGCACCCATCGACCTCTTTTTCCCAACATTGCTTAATGAGAGGTAGAAGCCCCTCATGCAAGCACCACATGCGCTGAAATTTAAAAGGTCTTGGGACATACTCTTGAGCTCTGTTATTCAGTTTGACCATCATTGGACAATGGTCAGATGATGAGCGGGCCATATTGACTAGCTTTGACGAGCCAAATTGTTCCAAGAAAATGGTGTTCACCAAAACTCTATCTAGCCGAGCCCAAATCCTTCTCCTACCTACTCTACCATTACACCAAGTTAGGCAACTACCTTCATACGGTAATCTACCAGACCACATTCCTGGATACATTGATTAAATTCTTGCTTTGGACGTCGATCTGAGAAAAGCCCTCCCACTTTTTCGTCATTGGTTCGAACAACATTAAAATCACCACCAATAAGCCAAGCTTCCGTATCACCAGGCATATTCCGCATATGTTCCCAAAGTTCTCGACGCTTATTCCAGAAACAGCTGGCATACACAAATGTGGCAAAAAATCTTTTTCCTTCCTTAATAAAAATGCCTGAAATAGCCTGATCAGATGCTTGTATCAAATCAAATTGCAGTTTATTCCTCCAAAATAGCCAGACTTTCCCACCCTCTGTGACATTAGAGCATGAGTTATCCATTCGTAACTTACACTTCCAATTATTGATACGGTCTACACATACAAACGGTTCCATAATAGCAACAACCTCAGGTTTATATTGTTTATTAATCTGCAACAAACGACTTTTCGATGACACCACTCCTCTAATATTCCAAATGAGCACATTCATAGTTAATATGGCTTTTGGGATCTAGTAATCTTAGGGATGAGTACCTTCAATGATTTTGATTTGGATCTCCTGCGTTTCAATCCTGGCCCGTTCTCACCATCAGTCTGATATTGTTTAGGAGCCAATTCCTCTAGTTCATCATCATCTTCTCTTTCTGACAGAGCTTGTAAGGTCACATTGTGTAGGGAACCATAAAGATTCTCCTCCTCCAGATCATTATTAAAACCACATATTTGAGTTTCCAAACCAGCATCGATAATTTTTAAGTTTTCCTGTATCTGCACAGCATCATTATCCAACACTTTATCAGATTCATTTTGTTGATCCCTTTTTGGATAGTCTGCCCGCCCATTTTCAACCTCTGTCCCCATGGTTATATTGGTGACTATCAATTGATCTGGAGAAATCGACTGCACAGGTGAATGAGAGCTACTACCAAGAGCATTTTGATCAAATTGTTCCTTGGAGATTAATTCAC
The DNA here is from genome assembly GCA_019097785.1 of Fraxinus excelsior. Lineage (NCBI taxonomy): Eukaryota > Viridiplantae > Streptophyta > Magnoliopsida > Lamiales > Oleaceae > Fraxinus > Fraxinus excelsior. The sequence goes on along the minus strand of CM032628.1, from coordinate 36,293,814 downwards.
CGAGCATGTTACTGTACCACACCGTTTGTTCATTTTGATTAGATATGTCTTTCTTCTTCCCTTCAATGATTTCAAGTCTTCGAGCTCTGAGTTTTTCCTTTTCATTGAGAACTAATTGGACCAGTACCTCCACTGTTTTCTTTCCTTCCACTTTGTGCCAAACCTTTGAATTTTCTCCCCTGTTATTCTCTGGTTTTTTCAGAATTTGTATTCCACCCATTCTACAGTTTGAAGTCACATGTCCTTGTCGTCGACAAGAAGCGCAAAATAGAGGCAAATTCTCATAGATAATTTCCTGGCAATGGCTCTTCTCCCTTGCAGGGTGACCAATCCAAAAGGACTGCACTGGTGGTTTCGATATGTCCATCTCAACACAAAGTCTGGCTCCCTCCGGTCTGGTGACACAAGACGTGGCATTATCTCTTTTCAAGAAGGTGCCCATGATCGATGCAAAGCTTTGTAAGGTAGATACTTGGTAGAAATTTGGTGGCAGGCCTGGTAATCTTACCCAGACTGGGATCCTAGAGGAATCATCATCCTCGTTGAAATCTGGAGTCCAGTGACATATATTATAGGGAACACCTTCAACCTCATTCCCCTCTCGTGTCATCGCCGTAATGAAGTCTTCCTCGTTGGTTACTCGAACCAGTACATTCCTTGGTTTCAGTAGTTGTCCCACAACTGGCATAGATTTCAAGCCCCACCGATTTTTAATGTAGCCCCGGATAACATCCAGTGAAGGTCTCCTGCGTAAAAACTTCAACACAACAGAAAATCTAAAAGGTTCAGCAGTTTTCGCAATCTCCTCCTCTGTGAAGATGAAGCAGATTTCTCCTTGAACCAATCTCGGATCTTTCAATGTTATCTTCACTTTCGGTAATGGTTGTGGTTAATCCACAACAATATCAACGAAGGAAGGCTTGCCCGTTGGCCATGGTGGATCAGGGACGCCGCTTCCTTGTGGCGGCGCCCTAGGGTTGGGCACCATGTAATACGAAGGTAAAGTTTTTTAATTAGGATGAATTTGCCTGGGTATACTGCAAGCAGAGGAAAGATAGTATTTCTAACTCCGCATCCAATCTGGTGCACTTCTGTGCCTCTAGAAAGTAGTGATCATATGAAGAACCTAATTTTTGCTTAACACACACACACACACACACGTGTGTGTGTGTGTTGCTTTGACCTAGTCGTTTGAGTGTGTGATTTTTGCATGATTTGGAGAAAAAATGGCTGCTCTCTAGGTTAAAAAATGGCGTGTTTGGGATCTGATCGTGTTTGATTAATTGTTGCAGTTGATGGAACTTTAGGGTGAATAGTGGTGGCCCTAAAGTTTGGTAAATTTGCATCTCTCATTATTTACAGACTCAGATTGATCCGCTCTGGTATACTGTCTTTTCCTGTTTAATTTCAACATTAGCGAGTCATCGTGTGGGGTGATATTAGGGTTAGGGCTACCATGTGGGGTAACCATAAATTTAGGAATTATTAATTCTGTTTGAAGTGTTGAATTAAACTTGAAGTTGATATAAGTTTTGTGTTTAATTGTCATTAAGTCATTGTGTGAAAAACTAAATTTTTTGTTGACATACCTTCGTGTTGCATTGATTATTCTATTAGAACACATGTACCTGACCCGTTTGACCATTCACTTAATAATGAGATCGTGAGTTTCATGAAACTCTGTGAATCTAGAACAGTGTATATTGTGGGCTTAGGATTATTTTGTGTAACCTATTTGTGCACTTTGATTGTTCTATTTTTCAAAATATCTTCACATTTCGAAATTGAAATTTTTGATGGAATATGAGATTTTTCAATCTGGTAACAAAAGATGAAAGAGATCTTAGTCAACAAAAAATTTCAAAAGTTATAGACGACAAATTTCCCAAATTGGATAGAAACACAAAAGAAAAGTATGATGAATTTGCTTACACTTCAATTATTTTACATTTATCTGACATTATTTTGAGAAAAGTTGGAAAACTTGATTCTACAAAAGAACTTTGAAAAAAGTTGGAGGACTTATATTTACTTAAAGCTACTCATAATAAATTATACTTGCTTGAACAGTTTTAAAATGGATCATTCAAATGATCTTGATGACAATCTGGATGTTTTATCAAACTTATTCAAGATATTGTTAACCGTGATGAAAAGGTATTTGAAACATAGAAGGCCATTATTTTGATGAATTCTATGTCTCACTCATATAGGGAGGTTAAGAATGTAACTAAGTATGGTAGTGACACCTTAATACCTGAGATTATCGTTGATTCTCTTAGAAGTAAAGAGATGGAGATTAAGGCTAAAAAAGATGATAAAAGGAGGAGTGAGATATATTTGAGATGAGTAGAATGAAGGTTAAACAAATGAATTTGGGTAGAGCTCAAGACAGTAGTGACTTGAGTGAAGAGGTTGGTAAGAAGAAGGGCAACGATTGGGACAAGTCTGGTAGTAAGCGGTGTTACAATTGTGGTAAGTCTGGACACTTTGTGAGGGGCTGTTCCAAAAGGAAGGATAATTAGAAGGGTAAGATGATAAGTGAGGCGAATGTGACTGTAGGATCAAATGATCAATGATGACCCTAATGAGGTTTATTGAGAGTAAACCTAGTTACTGCATGTGCATATGTGTGTAATCCTTTATGTATGTGTGTGATTGCTTAATTCTATTACATGATTATATGTTGCATTTCAATGTATTTGATATGTGAATTTGTATGAATATGATAGCAATTTGATCATTTGATATAATGTGTTTGCATGCATAGTGAGTTGTGATGTATTAGCAGCAAGTTTGTTGTGTATCTATTGGTGTGTGAAGTATAGATTGCCTAGGAGTACATTGGTGGTATGTACCGGAGAGGCGGAGTGTGACATTTGGATCATGAGTGGAGATGTGGTTAAATGTTGTAATCCTTTATCTGTGAAGACCCTGATCAGGTGGAGTGTGAGAGAGACACTTCTATTACTTTTGTTAGGTGGAGACCCATAGATGATTATCTTGTGAACTTATGATCTATTGTGGTTTACCAATTAGACATGAGTTAAGTGATCAATCTAGTGAGCATAGTAGGCGATGAGAAGAGATATGTGTTCACGAGGTGCAAGCAACACAGAATGGGATATGATAAGTATGGTGAGACCTTTTCGTGAGGTCATTTATGCATTTGTTGTATGTGTGTTTGACCATTTGATTGATTAACTTGTGTTAGTCTGTTATTTTGTGTGAACGTGTCTGAAAAGATCTGTGTGTTATCCTATGTTATATCTTTATCGCATGTTTATTTGCTTTGGAATGATTACTACTTAGGTGTTTTTTGAACTTAACCCTGGTGAGTATATGGAGTAGGTATGGTATGTGTTTTAGATCAGAAACACGAGATAAGGTCTGTGATCTCAATTTTATTGATTACCTTGATTATGCAAGTATTAACTTTGTATTTTGACTGCATGCAGGTTGATTGGGTATCAAGATAGAGATTTGTTGGGTTTTGATACATAATAAATCCTTGGTTGTGATGTAAAATGTCAGAATATAATTTCAAAGGCCTCTGCCAATGGTGAATGAATTACCAACAACCAAGTCCAAAGGCTCAACCGAAAAACAAGATGGACCGTTGGAAGTAGTTTAAGAATTAATGATGCTCACGACCCATATACATTTACCTATTGGACGGCTTTTGATATGGGCCCATTTAACCTTTTTATTTGTCCAACTAAAGCCTAACATATTTCTATATATATGTTGCTTTGACCTAGCCGTTTGAGTGTGTAATTTGTGTGTGAATTGGAGAAAAAAGTGACTGCTCTCTAGGTGAAAAAAATCGGCTGCCATAGTGAAGAAAAACCGGTGACTCCCTTTGTGCATTTGGCCTCCTCTTTGTACTTGTCTTTTTCTTTGCCTTTGTGGCTACAAATCAACACTATTATCTTGTCCTTTGTGAGTGAGATTGAGAAGCAACCGAGGTAAAAATATTGGTTGTGGGTTGGAGCCATTTGAATTGGTTGTTTGGTAGAAAATGTAACGTGAAATTAAACCAAGAAAACACCATTTAGAAGATTCTTGGACCGAGCTTCCACGACAAGAACGCCTAGCAGTAGCAGATTCTTTTTATTCAAATCTACTGCTCAGAGCTTCTATTCAGCGATTAAAACCAACGAATATACCTCATGTCATTGAAGCTGAGATAGAAGTGTCAAGAACTACTTGCATATCCAGTATGATATGTAAAAAACAAGGTTTTAGCATAATATGGGTTGAGATGGATTCTATGGCCTCCATACATCTCATCAATAAAAGCTCTAATGGTCCTTGGCATATACAACACTGATTGGAAGAAGTACACAAATGGATGGAAGGCGAGAAGGCAATGTGGCTGCCGACATGACGGCTAACATGGGAAATATAGAGAAAGTGGACAAAGTTTTTCATCCTCACAAGCTAAAAGGAGAAGTTGGTTCTATATGATTACATAGATAGGGACTTCCGAGTTTATGAACACAATAGTTACATTGTGAATTTGTTCTGTTTTTCTTTGTAAAGCCTATGTACATAGCTGTTTTTTCAGAAGAGCCTCGATTTTATTGTTTAGAGGTAAGTCCACAAGTACCCATGCTTGTAATAAATTTTTGATTCAATATACTATGGTAGGGGGAAATGCCGAACTCCCTATTGATACACAATGGTACATCATCGTGTATGTTTGTTCTTGCTTTGTCCAGCCAGTATTTGTGTCAAGACCAAATTGTTTGACATATTAACGGATTTTTTTTTTT